>APFE030778746.1:5657-69030 GCA_000404065.3 Pinus taeda | reverse complement strand
AGTTAGAGTTGTATATTTTTCTTTGTGGTCTAATATGCATGTAATGCAGGAATAAAGGATAAAAGTGAGGGAAATGCAAGGATAAAATGTAAAAGCAAGAAACTATGGTAAAATACCTTGGTAAAAACTCAGATGGGACAAGCGAGAGGAATTACAGGAAGTAAATCTTCCTCATTTACTACCCCTCCATTCGAATATCCCTCCATCAGCCGAAAGTACACACAGCCAAATCAGGAGTACTAGAAGGCAACCAAGCAAGTGAAGGTGCAAACAACCAAATCAGGTGTACTAGAATACAACCAAGCAAGTGAAAGTATGCGTTTATCTTGAGTTGGGAGCCAAGCCTCCCTACTAGAAGGCAACCGAGCTAGTGAAAGTGAAAGCACAAGTTTATCATTAAGTTGGGAGTTGTACCTCCCTAATTTTGAGGGAAGTCATTGGAGACTTAGGATGTATAAATAGAGAGGCTTAGGACCTCAGTTTTTTGAGTCACCAGTAGTTAGTTATTAAGATTTAGCAATAATTTGAACTTTTGACTATAGAACTAGACCTCTAATAGTTCTTGATGTAATAAAGTGTTTTTATAATGAAGATGAGTTTTGTTCTGAGCCAACACTGAGTTAACTCATAGGGATGAAGCTCTTGGGTTAGGGCCTGACCCTAGCAGCCAAAGCTCCTCTTTATTGTGTTGTTAAGTAGCATAGCTTTCTTTTCATCTATTGAAGTACTTCATTTCCATTGTAGCAGTAGCATAGATGCATGGTTTTATTGTTGATTTGATTCAATAAGTTCATTCCCATTATAGCATGATAGCATAGATTTCTGGTTTTGTTCATTTACTTAAGTAGTTTCCTACTTTTCTGTTTATTCGTTTAAGTAGTTGCATTTCCATTACAGCAGGTAGAACATATTAATTATGTTTTAGTTTTCTTCATTTATGATTTTGTTCAATTAGCATGGTAGAAAAGGAAATATCACAAGGTTTCCCACATGTGTCTCAGCCTCCTCTCCTCCCTCTAGGACCATGACGTGAGGAAGAAACCCTGCAGCAACCCCAAAAACACAGGGTTTTGGTTTTCACAGGGAGTTTGTTGTTTAACACAGTCACTGAGCTCATTTTATATCACTATGTTCCTTTAATGGTCATCTGCTCCCTCACTCTCTTCCCGTCAATTGATCTCCCTCACATCCCTTTCATTATCCTTCAGCATGAAAAGCTGAGTGGAAGCTGTTAATCCACCTCCAAATGGTTTTTAACAGTAGATCTCCTTACACAGTAAAACTGACCAATCACCATCCAAATTCACTTTTAGCATTTGACTTTGCGTACTTTAAATCCCAACCATCAATCTGCCTTATCATATCTAATGGCTATCACGCACTCGCTCACCAACCAGCTCGGTCAAACCTTTACCATTGATCTTCCTTGCCAGTTCCGACAGCCATCGCACAATATCGCGTGGATTTTTGTCTAATTGTTATCTACTCAAGGACATGTGAAATGTGTGGTTTCCCCATGCTATGTGTCGATCAGGGAGGCTAATCGCGTAAAGCGTGATATATTGCTTACCACTCTCTAAACCTGTTCCCTCATTTTTACACGTTCCTTTAAGAACTCCAATCTCCATTGTCGATCTATCTCCTTATCTGATGGCCATCGCATCACCTGATACCATTTCCACACATTTCTTTTTCTGTGATATAACCTCTACCATCCATCTACCGATTAATCTTGTCTGTCCATCTCCTGACTCCACCAGCATAATATAATCTCAGTCATTCATCCTGTAGTTAACCCTATTTGCCCATTTACCTATGTACCCTCCTGTAATCTGATCTCAGTCATTCGTTTTCCTTTCACCTGCCTGATCCAATGGTTCTCAGGCGTTGTTGCTCCCTCACATCTTCTTTTCCCCAATTTGACCTCCGACTACTTCCTCCACTTAGAAACAAAATCAACTTGGTTTCCATTGTTTACCCCTTAGTCTAGTCTTGATGCTCTTACTTCTGCAACTTAGATAATTAGCATTAGATTAGTGATTGACCTAGTAATTCTACTTAGCATAGTTGTTTAATTGGTTAGCTAGGGTCTGGTGTGAATTTAGCATTACATGATTGCTTTCTTCATTTCTGTAGTAGAATAGATCTCACCTAGAATAGGTTTGCTCTCCTTCTATCAAAATCAAGCTTCTTCTGACTGTATAGAAGTCTAGCTTGGAACACCTGGGGTCTCTTTCCAGATGAGCAGTGACAACAGGAAGTACCTTCACTTCTACTTGTGTATATAGCGCAGTCACCTCCAAGTTTGTTCGAACCCCAGGTTGATAAGTAATGCTTGTAGGCCTGGAAGTTGCAACATTCTTGCTGCAATACCTAGGCTCATCATACACCTCATCTATCATAGATCCCATCTTTAGCTCATAGAACCTTGGATTTACTGTCATAGTACCTCTCTAACAAGTACTTCTTCCTCAAGAGTCTCTTAAATTCAATCCAACTCAATTCCTCTGTCTTGATGTATTTGACATGCTTCACATCTTCCCACTAAATATTCAGTTTCCCTTTGAGATTGAAAATAACTATTTTGGCCTTCATTTTCTTGTTGAAATGTGGAAATAGGAATATTCCAAATTTAATTAGTCCTTGAATTAAAATTGTGAATTAAAATCGAATTTAGTCTTAACAACTACTTGGAAATAATTAATTAATTTATTTTGACATAATTAGTTGGAGAAATTCAAGTTAGAAGTCTTTTTGAGGTCATGCAAGAGTTATCACTTAAATTAAGGAGATAAGACTTAAATTAAGGAGATAAGATTGAGTTATATTTGAGTTATAATTATTTAACTCAGTTTACTGAGTTAAGTCCAATTAAATTAGTTCCAAACTGTTTGAGGAATTAATAGAGAGTTAACAGTTAGTTGATGCATGCATGAACTCAACTAGTGTACTCTAGTTAACTGAAAATACCCTCATTAGTAACTCATGCATGTCTATTCTGAGAAAGACCCGGTTGAGCTAAATGTCAAGGATAGTGTACTATTAGTTGCATGTGTTTTCCTATAAAGAAAACTCATGCATGCATAAGGATTTAAATTCCTTGAGGATTGCATAGTTCTGACAATGTGTGAGAGTGATCATCCACTAGGTAGAAGAGGTTTTCCACTTGGTTGAAGGAGAATCATCCCAAAGGAACTATGCAAGGAAATAGGAGCTTCGAGGGTAGAGAGGAAGGCTTGTGAGTATTATAGACATATTTTGGCACATCAACCCCAAACTTATATGTCAATGTATTAGGGCTCACCAACCCCTAAAAGAGTTGTTTCATACCCTAAAGGAACATAGTCATCTGAATACATCATTCCCCAAAAGTTCCATATGAGAAACCATCTAGAAATTTCCTAAATTGAACCATACCGATTGCTCCATGGGCAAAGTGTGATGCATACTGAGTGGTACACTACCAGGATGTGATGCATAATATTTAGGCCTTCTATAGGGTGCGATAGGTAAGGATGGACAAATTTCTGGGATAGTTTGTTAGTTGGTTGCTCATGGAATCTTCTAGAAACTTCTCATGTGCCACTTGCCTCTCTGAATTCACCCAAGGATGAAAAAGGGAACTAGGAAACCATCTTGAATCCCTTCTCTTGTGGAACCAATTGTAACAAGTGGAATTATACTAATCAAACCCCATGGATGACTCACACCCTTGCAAACATCTATAAATGGATCCCTCATCCAAGAGATCTAAGAGTTGGAATATTGTGAATTGCAAGGAACTGTTGATAGTTTGTCATTGAGGAGAGAGAATTGTATTCTTGTTGGTGTGATCTTGCTATTTCATGAGGTGAAGAAGGATTGAAGTTGGGAGGATGGCACTGGATAAGACAACTAGGTTGTAATTCTCCTTTCTATTAATAAATCTCTTCAATTTTTCTCCCATATGATTGTGCAATTGTGAATGCTATCATTTGTTCATTATATATTTGATTCTGCAATGTTTTTTTTGTAATAATTCACGATGCTTTGACGGTTCTTTGTTGTTGTACTTGTGCAAGTACTCTCCAAGCATGTTAAGTATAGGGAGGAGTTGCAGGATTTGCCAAAGGAGAGAGAGATCAAGCAAGGGATTAAGTGAAAGTTCTAGGTTGGTTCCATTATCTTTCTCTTGTCTGTTACACATAGAAGAAATCATTGAATTGCTTTAAACTGTTGCTTCTAAGATAGCTGCCAAACCTAGAAGGCTAGCATTCTGTAGGAATACTAGTTTTCCTAGAAACAAATTGGTGACTCCACTGGGGAAATATCAGGTGTTTGTTTGTTGTTATTATTTTGTTTTATGTTCAAATTGATAAGCCATAAACAAAGTCCGAAGTCAGCCAGGTAGCCTTCGAACTTCTCTTGCTTTGCAATTGCATAGTAGATGAATGTTTCTTCAGTTAATCTCTGGTTTAGTTTATGAATTAAACATTTGACTTGCAAGGACATCTAGATGCCCTTTTGGTAGCTCAGTAACCTCCCAAGAAATTCAATCATACTTTGCTTATCATTGTTCATCAAAACCCAACTTAATTCAATGAAAACAGCTCCACATTTGAGCCAAAACCCATTTCAGTTGTGCTCCCTGGACCATCACACTGTGTTCCACTGTGTTCCAGCATGCATAGCACCTCCCAAGTGTAGTAAGTGTGATGCATCTTCATTTATGTGAAGCCTAGGTGAGATGATTGACTGAACTCTTTTTCCATCTAGAAATTGAGGGTTTTTGACCTTGTTTTCAGTTTTTTTTGGTTAAAAGTACCTCTTCACTGAAGCTTACTTGCATCACTTAGATCAGCCTCAATTACATTAGGATTAGTGAATTTTTTTGTGTATTTGTTCCTCATTTACAATCCTTTGTTGAAGAGTTGTTTTATTCATTTTTTGTCAAGAAGAGAGGTGTCGTAAATTCTTCCTTCCCTTGATAATCGATTAAACTTTTCTTGATGCATTTGATTTGATTTGTTTATATTCAAATTGTCGAAAGCATTTTTATTCAAAATTGAAAGTGTAGTTTTGAGTCTTCATTTCCCTTTTGAAAGAAAAATTGTCGAAAATGTCATTTTGAGTGAAATATTTCAAATCTTTGCTACATTTAGTTTTCCTTTTTGCATCTTTCACATTAAGGAAAGCGAAAACAAATACATGCATTTGCATTTAGCATTTTATGATTTTTGTGAGAAAAGATGATTTAGGGAAATGCACTAGTGTGCTCTTTTCTCTTTGCTTAAAATCACTATTATCTTCTTTCCCTAGTAGCTAGGATTTTCATTTCTCAACTAAACAAAGATTGTTTATCATTGTAGTTTGCATCTTAGGAATTTCAGATCATCATTACGCGGTGAACCATTGAAATGCAAAATCTGAACAAGATGAACTTTAAAACGAATTTCAATGAACCTAACAATGCTTTGGAACTTAACACAACATATCTAGAGGTCTAGGCTTGTGACGTGTTCCAGCATCGTTAAAACTAGTGGCTATCGTTTTCATTGAAGGTTGGGTGATTCCTCCTCCTTGATACGACAAGTGCTAGCACGGACTTGTGCTCCCCGTACCATCGCTTATATATTGAGAGACCATAATAGGCTTAAATCCTTTATCCATAGGAAGCCGAGTCTATTGCCTTATTGATCACAATTCACTAAACACAACATTTAGGAAGATTGACTACCGTACATAAGTCCTTGGTAATTTCTCTTTAATTTATCACCAAGGTGTATATTGTAGTTTTTCGATTGGTTTGGTAATCCCTTTGTCTAGAGTTTCGAGAGTAGTCACTTTCATTCCTTTTCGACTCTCTAAAAGAAAAGGTCCATCTGAGCACTTGTCCTTTTAGCCTCTTTAAAAATTGAAGGAGACAAGAGTCATCTTTAGCTTTTTCTCGACTCTTAAAAACCGAAAAAGAAAAGTTGTGTCCAAGCATCATTAAAATCAATTGAATTTGGAATAACATACCCATTCCTTAGTTGATCTTAGGTTGAAACATATGGCGACAAATCCAGAGTCCACTAATCAAGGAATCCCTTTTGATGGGAATCCTAGTCCTTTTCCTTCTTTTGGAAATATTGGTGCTCCTTATATGGAAACATTGTCCCTTTCGAGATTTACCATTCGCCTACCAGTATGGTTGTTTTCAACCTCTTTGGTTCAAAATGTCATGATTTCTCTGCAATCAAGTACACCTCCAACTAGACAAAATCAACCTTCGGTTGATACTGAAGTTGACCCTTTTCCTTCTTCCTCGTTTGTTTCTTCCTCCCCTTCTTCCTTTTCGCCTGGTGAAAGTTTTGGTACTAGTAACCAGGTGGCTAAGAAGAAGAAGAAGAAGAAGCCAATTCGGCAAGGGGGCAACCAAGCAATGATTGCTTTGAATGCAACATCTGATGAAAATCCATCCATTAAACTTCATAAAGCCAAATATCCATGCATAATTTTTGTGGGAGACCAATTTCATCGAAATTTTCCTTACTTTCCTTAGATCTTGAAAGAATGGTCTTCTCGTTCACACCATCCCATGTCATGAACCTCTGGAGATCATGTTGATAACACACCATCAACTAGTGATAGTAAAGTTCATGGACAGAAGGGAAAGGTCAAGATTCCATGTAGGTTATGTGAAGGTAATCATTCCTTTCACCTTTTTCCCTTTTTGGATGAAGCCAAAAGAGTGTTGGATAACTGTCCTGCTTCACCGCAGTGACTTCCATTTGGTTATAGGAAACTCTCCCTAAATCCTTCACTAGTTGATGAATAAAATAGCCAAAATCAACCGTTGGTTGAAACCACTCTCTCTGAAAGTGAATCCAATGAGTCTATACCCGACCCAAATCAACAGGTCGAAACAAAAGTTGACTTAATTTCATCTTCAACAAATCATACCTTTTCCGAAGAGAGTGAAAATGATACCACTCAAGTTCTTTTTGTTACTTCGGATTCTAATGAATTTGGGGGAAATCCGCCTGTTCCATCGAGACAGGAGGAAAATTCTCCAGTTCTTGTAACACAAGGGGTTAATCCTCCCATTTCTACGATATCCCCTCCAAGTAGTCTAGTCACTTCCCTTGATTGGAATCAACTGGCAAGATCCTGCTTTCCTTCTTCTGTGCCTTTCTAGATCATAGTAGAAGTTTGTAAAACCATTATATCTAGCACTATTATAGATGAAGGTGCATTAGCGAGTATCCTTTCCTCAACTTCTTGGAAAGCACTTGGTTCACCACCGCTTATGCTTGTCACACAGAATCTGTTGGGCTTTAACAGAGGAACCAATCAACCGTTAGGGATCCTTCCTCAGTTACCTATCACTTTGGGAAGAAAAACCATTTATCTGAATGTGATGATAGTCCTAGGACCTTTAGATTACAATTTACTTCTTGGGCGTGACTATGTTTATCACATGGGATCTATTGTTTCAACACTCTTTCGAGTGATTTGTTTCCCGCATGAAGGCATGATTGTCACCATTCACCAGCTTTCATTTCCCGGTCCAAATATGGCTCCTAGTCAACCATCTTCCCTAAATGGTCCTTTTGTACTGATGGTATCATCCCCGCCACGGGTTAATTATGTGGCAACCTGTTCTATACCTACATCAACTGACGATCAATTCAGTGATGTTGTACATTATGTATTGGGGGCATTTGAACCATATCTCTCCTTCATGACCACTTATGAGTTTTGAACAAAGGATTCCAAGGATAGTTCATTTTCTTGTGTCAACCTTGTTAAAAAATGAAACCAAGCATCTACGAGGAGAGTTCCTTGTCCTGTGTCAACCTCGTTAAAACATGAAATAGTTCCCACGAGGATAATTCCTGGTCTTGTGTAAACCTCTTTAAAAAATGAAACAATGAGTTCAAGGATAGTGCGTTGTCTTGTGTCAACCTCATTGAAAAATGAAACAAGGGTGTTTGAGGAGAGTTCCTTGTCTTGTGTAAACCTCGTTAAAAAAAAAGAAACAAGGTACCCTAAAGCAAACTTCCAAGTCGAGTCTTTGATTAGATCTCATAAAATCCCAGTCGAGTCTTTCACTTAATCTCGTAAAAGAACCTTCATTCCACCCACCTGATAGCCATGAGTAGTCTACTTAGGTGAATGTAATAAAGCTTGGGGGGCATGCACCTAGTGGTAAAGATAAGTTTCCCTGTAGGTTATCTGATTGGTCTATCACACCATTCACCTTTGTTTATCTGGACGAAGCCAAAGAGGTGTCGGATAACCGTCCTACCTCATTGCAGTGACTTCCATCTGGTTATAGGAGACTCTCCCTTTCATGAAGCTGGGGGCATGCAAACCATCTCAAGCATAATTTTTCATTTCAAGCTTGCATAAACATGAAACTAAATCCAAGCATAGTTCCTTATGGTTCAAGCTTGTCTAAAAATGAACCCATTTTCAATTTTTAACCCTTGTGATTTTCATTCTATCAGCCTTTTGAGCCTTGGTTGTGATCATCCCATCGCCACCATCTCTTTGGCCAATCATACACTTTCACTTGGTTGTTTTACCCTTTTTTGAGGAACAGTTGCAATGAGTTGTCTTATTAACCAGTCTCTTCACATAAATCAACATGTTTTGAGAAGTTCCAACATCATCGGAACCAGTTGCTACCCTAGACACCACTCGTTCCTCAAAATAGAGTCCTCTTTAAACCCTTTTCAGACTCTTTAAACATGAAAATATTTTTGAGCACTTGTACTTTCTAGCTAAATAAGTACTAGAAATGTCATCCCTCTTGTATTATTTTATCCTTTTTCGGACCTGAGGGATCACTTTTATGAAAAAAAGCTTATGGAGTTTTCTTTTCGTCCCTTTTCACACTCTCTAAACATGAAAAGGACCGAGTTATCACTGTCATTAAACTCGTTAAAATAATAGCAACAAACTTGTTCATCTAGACGAGACTGAGTTTCACTGTCGCTAAACTCATTAAGAACATCAAATAGCGACGAGTTTGCCCGAAGGGCGAATTATAGAACAATCATATGTTATCCTCCTCAACCTTAACAAAAATAAAGAGGTACTGGTCACCAATGACTGGGGAAAAAAGGGAAAACAATTGAAGAATTTATGGTAGCAAGTCGCTCTTGAACGTGACACTTTCACTTGATCTGCATGATAAGGTTGGGTTGGGTTATTCCATTCATTGGTCACCATACCATTGGTCTTTCATACCATCCATCTTTTGGAGTTAACGCTACCAACTCATCTCAGTGTCACCAACATGTTCAAGAGAAGTCATTAAGTTGAGAAATCACCATCTAGTTAATGTATCATACACTGCAATACCTCCAACCTTCATTATGTTATGACCACCATTCCTGGACCTTGTGTCGTCAGTCCATTTTCACCTCCAGAAATCATTTACTTCGTTTCATGTCGTAGATGTGGGATACATCAAGGCCCCCCTACAATGAGTCACTTCTTGTCGACATCAGCTCATTATCCAAGAAATTGACTTAGAAACAACCCTTTCAGTGCTTTGAAGCTTGCATACATCAATGGCAAGTTTCTCACTTTCGGCAATAGGTTGACATCAATGGCCTTCGACCGAAAGACTTTGCTTGGTGTTTGACAGCGGATCATGTATTCGCACCACGTGAATTGTATTGTAGTACCTTGAGGATCATTATCATTATCAGTGATTCCTCTTGCATCTGTTAACAACTCAAATCATTGGCCGTAATTAGGCGATGTCTTTCCATGTTCGACTTCAGAACATCTCTTCACATGGTTTGACTTGTATATCGAGCGAAGATTGAATGAGTTTGAAGACCCTGGATCTAGCTTCATCCATCTAGGTTGTGATATATTCAGGGACATAAAAACATCAAATGTACAAAGGCTCTACACATATGGTCATCCTAATCACGGATGATGACTCTATATCTAAAGAATCACGAGTCTATATCTATAGAAAACTATTTAATCTATGTACATGAAATGAAATTTATAAAGCTGAGCATGGGAATGCCTCCCTCAGCTACATCATGAAAATCATATTATGATGATGTATTGTATTGTAACTTATGCAGGTCACCTTCTAGTTCGAAACTTTGGATCCTCATGATAAATCATTTCACTCGACATGAATTTTTATGACCTCATGCTTTAGGGGGCAACTGTTATAGACACATTTGGGCACATCAACCCCAAACTTATATGTCGATGTATTAAGGATCATCAACCCCTAAAAGAGTTGTTTCATACCCTAAAGGAACATAGTCATCTGAATACATCATTCCCCAAAAGTTCCATCTGAGAAACCATTTAGAAATTGCCTAAATTGAACCATATTGATTGCTCCATGGGCAAAGTGCGATGCATATTGAGTGGTACACTACCAGGTTGTGATGCATACTATTTAGGCCTTCTATAGGGTGCGATGGGTGAGGATGGAAAAATTTCTGGGACAATTTGTTAGTTGGTTTCTCATGGAATTTTCTAGAAACTTCTCCCGTGCCACTTGCCTCTCTGAATTCGCCCAAGGATGAATAAGGGAACTAGGAAACCATCTCAAATCCCTTCCCTTGTGGAACCAATTGTAACAAGTGGAATGGCACTAATCAAACCCCATGGATGACTCACACCTTTGCAAACATCTATAAATGGATCCCTCGTCTAAGAGATCTAAGGGCTCTAATATTGTGAATTGCAAGGAAGTGTTGATAGTTTGTCATTGAGTAGAGAGCATTGTATTCTTGTTGGTTTGATCTTGCTATTTCATGAGGTGAAGAAGGATTGAAGTTGGGAGGATGGCATTGGATCAGACAACTGGGTTGTAATTCTCCTTTCTATTAATAAATCTCTTCAAGTTTTCTCCCATATGATTGTGCAATTGTGAATGCTATCATTGTGAATGCTATCATTTGTTCATTATATATCGAATTTTGTAATGTTTATGTTGTAATAGATCACAATTCTTTGACGGTTCTTTGTTGCTGTACTTGTGCACGTACTCTCCAAGTGTGTTAAGTATGGGGAGGAGTTGTAGGATCTGCCAAAGGAGAGAGAGATCAAGCAAGGGATTAAGCGGAAGTTCCAGGTTGGTTCCATTATCTTTATCTTATCTATTACACATAGAAGAAATCATTGAATTGCTTTAAACTATTGTTTCTAGGGTAGCTTCCAAACCTAGAGGGCTAGCATTCTTTAGGAATACTAGTTTTCCCAGAAACAGTGAGAAGCTAGGATTGCCTGTGAGCAACTGTGAGGATTGTACTGAGAGCTGGCAAGCTATGAGAGCTAAGGCTTTGTATAATTCCTATGTATTTCCACCTTGTATGATAATACAAATGTGGGGTTTCTAGCTAAGGCTTTCCCCAAAGTATTTTCATGTGCATTGATTCTTCTTCTTATGGTTATATTGTTCAACTCGATCTTTAACCTTCCGCAAAGAAAACTTCGATAGTAGAAGTAGGTTATAGTATTGTTATTTAATTTATATTGCATTATTAGGTTAACCTACATAAAAAAAATTCTACATTGTATCAAAGCAAGATTTGTAGAGAATATGCAGAATTTCTACATGGTATCAGAGCCAAGTTTATCAGAACTGTGAACAATATACAAAGAAGAGAATTTGAAGTTTGGAGTTCGGAGTTGCAGGTGCAAATCAAATTCATATCATACTTTAAGGTTGGCCAATGGTGTTTTATGGCTTGAGACTCAAGTATGCCTTGGAAGGTAGCTCGAATTACATAGCATGGAAAGATAGAATGGAGGTTGTATTCGAAGACAATGACTTGAAGGATTTCATTGATCAAGAAATCCCAAAGCCAGCTTCAACTAGTGCAAAAAAGTTGGCTGAGTGGAAGAATTTTGTGGTGAAGGTGAGATGGATCATCCTTGAGGAAGTTTGATACCATATTGTCTTGAGTCTCCATGGGAAGGATACTCCATATTCAATGTGGAAGACATTGAAGGACCTCTACTAGAATAGTAGCGACTAGAGGAAATTGGCGCTCAAGGATAAGCTTTGAAGAATCAAGATGGAGAAGGGAGATACTATTTCCACAAATCTAAACAAGCTCACCACCTTCAGAGATGAGCTTGGGAGTGTGGGAATAACTACTGTCGATGATCATATGGTGAGCCTCGCTCTCCTTGGCCTTCCAAAGAGCTGGAATAGCTACCAGGACTTTGAGAATGGAAGGGAGAAACTATCGGATTGGGAATGACTGTGGCCAGATCTCATGTAGGAGGAGATCAAGAGGATCACACGAGATGGTTCTTCATCAAATAATGACGATGAAGAAAATTTGGCCTTAGCGAGTAAGGCAAGGAAAGGGAAGGGGAGGGCTTCCCATTCCAAATCGAATTCTTCTCATGGAGGGAATAAAGTTGACAAGTCTAAAGTGAGATGCTTTAATTGTCATGAGATGGGACATTATGCGACTAATTGCCCATCAAAGAAGTCCAAGAAGGGATCCTTGGAAGGATCGAAAGGCGAGGCATTAGCCTCTCTATTCGAAATGGACTTTACCCTCATCACATGCATGGTGTCATCGCATGATGTTGTGTCTAGTATCTTGACAGTGGAGCCTCATTCCACATGACCGGTGATAAAAGTTTATTCAGTGCATTGGAGGAGAAAGACCTCAAGATGCGCATAGAGATGGGTGACGATGGAAGGTATAGTGTTTCAGGAGCAGGAACAACTTATTTTCAGAGGGATCATGGAGCTCCTCTCACCTTGAAAAATGTGATGTATGTGCTTGGACTAAAGAAGAACTTGGTATCAGTCATGATGTTGGAGGGAAAAGGCTATGATGTTGTCTTCAGTAAAGGAAAAGTGTTCCTAAGACACATATCCACGGGTCAGACCAAGAGGATATGGATTTGGGTGAAGAATCTCTATAAACTAGAGGTAGATGATTGTGCATCATTAAGTACGAAAGCAAAATTGGTGCAAAGAGAAGACATCGGTGAGTTATGGCATAGGAAATTGGGCCATTTGCATCATGGGGCTTTGAAGATAATGCAGTAGATATCTACAAGACTTCCCAAAGGTAAACTTGAGCAAGTTGACACATTCAAAGGTTTTACCTTGGGAAAGTACACCAAGTCTTCGTTTCATGACCAAGACAATCGAGTGAAGTCTATCTTAGAGTGAGTTCATACTGATGTGTGTGGACCATTCTCAATGGAATCCATAGCAAAGAAAAGGTATTATTTGATTTTGATTGATGATTATTCTTGTAAATTCTAGATTTACTTCATGCAGAAGAAGGACCAAAACTTCACAAAGTTTTGTGAGTTGAAAGCTTTGGTCAAGAAAGAATTATGGAAGAAGATCAAGGCCTTGAGAAGTGACAAGGGTGGGATAATATGTATCTCAAGAGTTTAAGGACTTCTGTGCAGTGGAAGGAATTAAACAGGAGGTGATGGCACCTCATAACCCACAACAGAATGGGGTGGACGAGAGGAAGAACAAAACTATTGTAGGGGCAACACGGGTAATGTTGCATGACCAAGGCCTACCACTTCACTTGTGAGCTGAGGCATGCAACACAATAGTCTATTTGCAGAATAGAAGCCCGCATTGCATACTTGGGATGAAGACACCAGAGGAAGCTTTCTCCAGTAAGAGACCAGATGTGGGTCACTTCAAGATCTTTGGCTCATCGGTATATTGCCATGTGGCAAAGAATGAATGAAATAAACTTGAGTTGACAACAGAGTTGGGGATACTTGTGGGGTACACTGATACACCTCACAACTATCGAGTGTACTTGCCTACTAGCCGGAGGACAGTCGTTCGTAGAGATCTCAAGTTTGATGTGTAGAAGGCAATGCTAGTTTCCCTTCAGAGGGAGCTCCAACTACATGTTGTGGAGGAACTGTTGGCTCTTGAGGAGGAGGAGCCTCACACTAATGTGGAGCAGCCACATGTAGAGGTTCCAGGAGTGGAGACATTCACTCAGGTAGAGTCTTCCAAAGATGGATGGAAGGGCACAAGAGAAGCTGATAGATTGTTGCAGAATGTGAGAGAGAATGTGGGAGCACCATCTTCTCAGTGTAGACAAAGGAGGTCACTTGAGAGGTACACTAGATACATGGCCCTTGTTGGGGAATGTGTTGAGATCAAGCCATATTCCTTTGAGGAAGCAGTGCAGTAGCCAATTTGGGTTTATGCTATGGTGGAGGAGTACAACTCCATAGTTCATAACAATGTTTGGAATGTGGTTTTGATACTAGAGAACAGGTCAGTTGTGATTTCTCATTGGATTTACAAGGTAAAACAAGTTGCTAATGATGGGAGGATCATGTTGTTGTGGTATATTTCGATAGAGGAGAAAGATGCTGACATTTTGACAAAGGCATTGTCAAAGTGTAAAATTATGTTCCATAGAGACACGATCGGGGTGTAAGATAATCCCTTTCTTTTTGAGAGGGAGTGTTGAAATGTGGCAACAAGAATATTCCAATTTTAATTTTTCCTTGAATTAAAATTATGAATTAAAATCAAATTTAGTCTGCTACTTGTAAATAATTAATTAAGTTATTTTGACTTAATTAGTTGGAGAAATTCAAGTTAGAAGTCTTTTTGAAGTCTTGCAAGAGTTATCCCTTAAATTAAGGAGATAAGATTGAGTTATATTTGAGTTGCAATTAGTTAACTTAGTTTACTGAGTTAAGACCAGTTAAATTAGCTCCAAATTGTTTGAGGAACTAATATAGAGTTAACAGCCAGTTGATGCATGCATGCACACAACTAGTGTACTCCAGTTAAATGAAGATTCCCCATTAGTAACTCATGCATGTCTATTCTGAGAAAGACCTAGTTGAGCTAAATGTCAAGGACATTGTATTATCAATTGCATGTGTTTTACTATAAAGAAAACTCATGCATGCAGAAGGATTTAAATTCCTTGAGGATTGCATAGTTCTGATAGTGTGAGAGTGATCATCCACTAGGTAGAAGAGGTTTTCGACTTGGTTGAAGGAGAATCATCCCAAAGGAACGGCATAAGGAAACAGGAGCTTGGAGGGTAGAGAGGAAGTCTTGTGAGAAGCCAAGATTTCCTATGAGCATCTATGAGGATTGTACTGAGAGCTGGCTAGCTGTGAGAGCTAAGGCTTTGTATAATTCCTATGTATTCCCACCTTGTATGATAATACAAATAGTGGGGTTTTTAGCTGATGCTTTCCCCAAAGTATTTTCATCTGTATTATGCATTGATTCTTCTTCTTATGGTTATATTGTTCACCTGGATCGTTAAGCTTCCACAAAGAAAACTTTGATAGTAGAATTAGGTTATAATATTATGTTTTGATTTATATTCCATTATCGAGTTAAACTACATAGCAGATTTTCTACATGGTATCAGAGCGAGATTTGTAGAGAATTTGTAGAATTTCTACATTTCTCTGCATATTCATGCAACTCAAATAACTTCTTCATTCCAAGTAACCATGCCTCTCCATCTTCTGGTTTCTTCAACTCTACATAGAATCTAGGTGGTTAAACTTTCTTGAACTCATCCAACAAATAACCCCTATCACTCCTCTTGTAAGGATGATAACAGTGATGATCATGATACCTTTTTGAACCAAAATTAGAATAGAACCCATGTCCACTTCCTCTCTTATTAGGTCTATCAAAGAATCTTCCATCTCAAACTGTGTCATCCCTATTCTACCTATTCCCACCATAATGCCTACTACCATATTCCTCATTAGTCTTGTCCTATTATCGATAAATAATATGTGGTTTTCCATGTCTCTACAAGTCAAACAAAATCTGAAGGATAACCACATTGACCTCTACTTGTTTCTCTTGTGCCCTGGCAAGTCTTTCCTGTGACTGAAAGATCCTGCCATTATCTTCTTTAAAACTTTTGTACCTTTAAAATTCTCAATCTATATTCTATGTCCGAAGAGTACCCCTCTCCTGGTTGCTCACATGATCTGTAAGGTGAGCCTCATGAACTATAATCTGCCATTTTTTAGTCATCTATCATATTCTTCTTCCTGTAAACATATCTTGCTAGGTAACCAAATATAATTAAATCAACACACCTCAATGAATGTTAGGGGATTCTATCTCGTCTACAAAATCAATCCATATTAGCATGATACATGGATATACATAATAATAGCAATATATCGACATCATGCATGATAATACTAGCTACATACCATGACCTCATGCATGCAAACCATAATCATCACAATGAATGCATAACAACCATATAGACAACTGACATGCATGCACGAAAAACACATTTTGCCTATCTAATCCAAGAATTTGAGCCATGCTCTCATACCAATATGTAACCACCCCCTTCCACATTTACCCACTTTCATTGGCCTACGATGGTAAACATGAGAGGAAGTGATACTGTTACACAACGCAACCTCATAGGTCCTATTAAGGAAGTAAGGTCGACAACTAATGACAAGCTAACCTTTCATAACATCCTACAGGTGCTACAAGACACTCAGGGCATAAGAATCCATCCCAGGTGGTGAAACCTTGAGCTTGTCAACCCCTTCTCTACGTTGGAACCTCAACCACACCGACAACAAGGCCTCCATGTAGTTGGAAGCCTCCAAACTCACGCGTAAGCTTCCATCCATGCAGTTGCAACCCAAACTTTCCAGTTAGGAGCATGTGGTCCTAGATTCTAAGCCTAAATTCCATGTCCCAGTCTAGATCACTACACATAACTTCATGTAACCTCTCGTATTCATAAATTATGTAAAAGCAAGGCTAAACATTCAAAGTTGAGTAAGAGACTTGACCTACCCAGGCCTAACCATGACATTAATTTTGTCAAACATATTGAGAACATGTAATCTAAAGGTCATGAATGAATATATGAACATAGGGGTCTGATACTTATATAAGAATCATCAAGAAGGTCTAATACCCTTTCATAATAGCTGCTTATCTCATGTATTCATGAACCATTCATTAATGAATCAAAACATGTCAAGAGCCATCACTAGAACCTTTTATGAAACCACGCTTATAACCTAAATATAAAAAGAATAATAACCATGATAGAAAAACCATGAAAGCCACATAATAAAAAGTACAATTACTCATGAAATACAAGAGGAAAAATGCTATTATTAACATAGGCAAAGGAAAACCAAGTCAGATACTTCCATGTATCACGCAGCCATAGATTGAGCTTAACCAAATATTTCTTTCATCTAATCACCTCCATTCTATATTCCAAGCATGAATGTGGGACTCGAGACAAAAAAGCCAGGGCTTCTCAGGGATTAAACAACCTCCACCCTTAGGATTTACCACAATCCTACCAAAACCAGCCAAAGGATCACTAGGCCGAAAACAAGCACAAAAACCACCATGGTTTCCTAGAGATTAAACCTCTTTAACCCTCAAGATTTACCACAATCCCACAAAAACCAGTCAAGATATCACAAGGAACAAAACAAGCTTGGATGCCTCAGAATTTCTTCACCAATACCTTGAGGAATTTTCTTGTCTCCACCCTTATGCGTTACCACAATCTTTCCAAAACTGGTCAAGGGATTCCTAGGCCCTTGGGAATTTTCATGAGACCACCTCACCTAGTTGCAAAATCATATGTAAATCCAAATCTCAACTCAATGAAATAACCCCATCACACCATGGCTATCCATAAATGGGAAGGCAATGCTGATACTACTATCACACCTAGAAAAAGCCATGCCCATGACAACAAGAGAGCCAAATGCACACATGCATGTACTGTGCATTCACAAAATAGCTAGGAAATCATATATGCAACATGTTACCTGCAAGTATTTTGTCGAAGCTACTTGATCAAACTCTTCCTTGCTAGTCCCTTGCTTTCCTTTTCCTTCCTTTGGTTTCCTTTCTCAAATGCTATAGTGATCCAAGAATGCTCTAAGTGTGGAATAGTATGAGTAAATAGATATAGCTCCATGCTAAAACTAACAAGAGTTTAAACTCACAAAAGTTGTGAATTTCTCCTCAGAAGCCCTTTTATCATTGAGGCCTCTATTTTCTTAAATTTCCTTTATTTTCCCTTGAATTTTCCTCTTATACAAGCCTGAGACCTCTCATCTCCCTTTTCTCCTACTTTCTTTTATTTTCATAAATAAAATGCCAATTAATGCCTCTTTTCCTTTGCCAATGCCTTTTCCAATTTCCTTAGCAATAATAAACCAAATTAACACCCACTAGGATGTTTTTCCCAAAATTCATCTTGGAATACATGTCACATAACCTTGGTCTCATTTTTCCTTTATTATCTTTATTACATGAAATTCTAACCGGGGTTGTTACAAGAAGGACAACAAGAAGTTCTAGAGAAGGAATGAGAAGACAACATAGTAGGCTAAATTAGGAATAAAAATACATAGATCACATGTTATATGGAGTGACACATCTAGATGATAACAAGAGATTGTGTAAGGAAAAAGGAAAGAGATCCTCAACATAGCTTGAAATGACAGGAGGCAGTGTGTCGTACTGACCTTACTGATGAGCCCCAAAAATAGATAATTATATGGGCTCATCCAACCTCCTAATTCGACTTAATCCACCATTCTCATTAGTTTATTGCATGTTTTTTATTATATTTATGCTAATAGAGTGAATTGGGTTAGTCATTATGCCAACAAGTCTAATGGGTACTTTGTGCAGTGTTTTGGTCAATTTTGATTCAAAATCAAAGGTTTTAATGAGCACTTGGCAGCCAAATTCGTGGAAGAACAAGGGAGAGGATTTTTAGGAAGGTGTCCCCTCCATTTATGGGCCCTTAACTCAAATTCTCCACCATCATCTCGGATTTCAAGGGCCACCAAATCAATTATCACAAGGGCAGCCGAGCAAGTGCTAGTAAAAGTGTTGTTAACTACAAGTTTTGGTAGTCGAGTTCCTAAAGTTTAGGAGGGCTGTTGGGGTCCTAAATTTGTATAAATAAGAGGGATTAGGGCCTCATTTTGGTTAGCCAGTAGGTAGTCACTTTGTAGGTAGAAGTTAGCTAGTTTGTAGTTCGATTTTAGTCAGTAGATTAGCTTTGCATTTCAACACATTTTCAAGCTTTCCCTTGTGGACAGTTTTTGATGTAATTCTTCTTTTCTTTCTCAATAAAGACGAATCCAACTTTGCACCAGCTCTAAATCTCTCTTAGGAGGCTGTAGCTCTTGGGGTTGGGCCCATATCAACTGCCTAGTACCTCCTTTGTTCACTTTCATGTGTCTTTGCTGCATTCTTAGAATAAAATCGGCTATTTAGATTTAAATCTTGTTTTCTTATTTAGATTCCTTTTGATGATTAAACTAGCTTTTCATGTTCAGATTTGTTTGATAAGTCAATAAAAATGAAAAATCTCCAGAAAAAGGGCCAACAAACACCTTTGGTTTCACCTCTCCCTCATTGGATCAGGGGCTGGAATTGAAGTAACCATGTTGTCCAACAAAAACACTAGTTTGCTTTACCATGCAATCCTTAGTGTACTGTTTTCATTTGCAGAAGTTAGTTATGTGTTCAGATCTTTGAAATGTTTTATTTCATAGTTGATATACATGGTTTTCTTTCAAAATAAAGCTATTGTTCATTCACTTTGTTGTTAGTTAGATTAGATTAGCTCGAACTTTGATTACTTGTAAGACTTTGTTGATTCAGTTGAATGTACACTATGCAGAGCATCTATACCACTCTTTCATCCACCTAAGCTTCATCAGATCCAACTGTTCCATCTCCTAGCTAGGTTCCTCATCTCACATCTATCCTTTTGCCTACGTAACCCTACCTTTTTGTGTAATCATTGTTTCAGCCTTCTTTGAGCCAAGTCAGCCTTCTACACCTTCTCACCACTCCATCCACCATTCCCTGGGTCACTCCAGGCCCCTATCCTACCTCCATATCCATTCATGCATCTTCGCTCACTCACCCATCCTCTAAAATCCAATTTTCAAACATCCTGTAGAAAATCATAGAACATCCTGTAGAACCCCTGCAGACTTCCTGTAGAAGCTCACGAATGAGGTTTATTGATATCCAAACTCTATGAAACTCTCTGGAAGGGTGTTAGGGACCCCTTAGGCCCTCTCTGAACCTTCCCAACCTCTTCCAAGCATTTTCTCTCATCGATCCACCTCTGCACAGTAAAAAAACAGTGAAAGCACATGCATGGTAAATTTGACAACTTAATCTAAAATACAAAAAGACGTTTTCATTATAAAAGTAGCTTAGACACATGCATTTTACCTTCCGAAGTCAATGGCATCTCATTTAGTAGCTTGCATCTTCCTTCTTGCATCAGTAGGACTAGCTGGTAGAATTCGGGTTTGCTAGGGTTTGCGTTTCTTTTTGGCTTTCAGTTTCTTTTCACAAGTAGATTATATTCCTTTGAGTTAGCTTTCATCCATCAGTTAAAAAGCTTCTTCTAAGAGCTCATAGAATTTGGCTTAAGCTCCTAGCGGACTTGTGCCAGCTAACCAAGTGACAGCTGCGGAAACAGCTAGTACTTGTGCATACAACACCATCACTTCCAAGTTTGTTACGAACAACTGGGTTGATAAAATTAAAGAAGGGAGTTCCAGGAGTTGTAGCATTATCGCTGCAATACTGGGGCCCACCATCTTTTTGGCGCTGTTGCTAGGGAGTGTCAGAGTATTGGTGATTGCTTCTTTTCTTCTATTTTCTACTACAACCTTTTGCTAAGTAGTTTATTTCATTTCCATTCTGCAATTTCATTTTCGCAAAAGTAGAGTAGACATTTCCTGCTTTCATAGATTAGCATTTCAATTCCACAATTTCAATTCCGCAAGCGTAGCTTAGCATTTCATTCCTGCAATTTCATTTCAACAAAATAGATTAGTCCTTTCCTTCTTTCCTTTCAATTCCGCATTTTCATTTCAACAAGATAGTTAGTTGTAGTTCAATCTATTTCAGTTTTGTAGGTACAAGAAGAAAAATACAAAAATAACCAAAAAGATTTCCTTTCATGCCTGGTAGGAGTAGAGATAAGTCAGAAAAATACTTGCACAACACCCCCCACTAATTCACACAGCCAACCTTCTCTCTTCTTCGATGGTTATGATTAAGAAGAACCCCTTGGCAGACATCAAGGCATATTTGAAGAACCTCTAGGGGAGAAGAAGAAGAAAAAATTACTCTTGAGCAAATGGCTATAAGCAGAAATGTTTGGAGCTATACCTTATCCAAAAATGAATTTGCAAATCATATGGAAGATTTCAAGAACGATATGAGGCAATTTCTTGTCATGCAACTGGATACCTTACAGATCCAAAGGAAGCAAGAGGAAGACAAGAGGGCTTTGGCCATCTTTTTTCCCAGGTGCATTAGAAAGCATCCTAGGCACGAATGTCCATTGTACTCCTTAGAAGTGTGTTTTGTCTGTGAAGAATACCATCCTACAGATCAGTGCCCCTCCTTGCCTGGAATCAAAGTTTCATATCAAAGGGCCAAAGAAGTCACTGAACCACTCTATATCATGAACCAAAGGAGGTCACATGGACCCCTACCCTACCAATAGGGAATGCAAAGGACATCCCATACCTATTACGACCCCTATCAAGCCACTTTCATGGCTTCTTGGGGTCCCCCTGCTCATCGTTCCTTGTTCACACCTCCTCCTTGTTCCTTCACAGATCCGTATTATGCCCAACCCGCTGCTCATTCGTTTCACTCTTATGCTCAGCCACAGCCTCAGTGGAATGCACCTCATCAGGGGTGGAGGCCCTAGTACAACTCTCCTCCTGCTCATTTTCCTCCACCACCTGCCCAACCACAACCCCATCCACATCCATCTCAAATATACATCCCCACTGAACTACCCATATCACCATTCCCAAAACCATACAATGGAGTAGCTCAATCCAATTGCAAAGCGAAGGCACACCATGTCCAAATGACTCCTCTTGAGCTCAATGATCTTCACCAAAGCTCAGGAAGAGTGTTGCAAAATAGAGATTATATTGACAACATTGAAGGACCAAAGGCAAAAGAAGATTCGAAAGAAAAGATCAAAGAACCATGGGCTGCACTTAATGAAGAAAAGAGATCAAAATTAGAGATTGAGAAAGCTCTCTCATGGTTACCATCAAATCCTCCATGTATTCAAGAGAGAACTCAATAAAAAGAGGAAGATGTGAAGGTCATTATAGAAGAAGATATGGAGAATGATCCAGATTAGCAAAAGGACCAAGGATATCAGAGCTATATTAAGATATGGTTTCAGACAGTGACTAAGTTGCAGCAAGACTCTCTTCCTCAGCTGTGTTTGATCCCTTCAAAGTCAAATCATTCGGTCTCTAAAATCTAGATAGCTCTCAAAGCATGCATTTCAAGCCGTTACATCATTTTGTCTCTAATCTCGATGTGCACATAGCTCCATTGGAGGTATTCTTATACTTGAGAATGATTTTGTTTTTCAAGTAGGGTAGGTAGAAAAAAAGAAGAAAAGAAAAGAAAAAAGAAAAAAAGAAAAAATGGAAAAATGGAAATAAAGGAAAAATCTAAGGTGAAAACCTCCTCAGAGGTGCCTTAGATTGGCTCATTGATTGAAAACCTCCATGAGGCGGTCAATGGGTTGAAAAGAAAGAGAAAAGAAAAAGAATAAGATCCTTGGGTGAAAACCTCCCTTGGAGGCGCCTAGGGTAGGCAATTAGGGTGAAAACCTCCATGAGGCGCCTTAGTTGTTTAAAAAAAAAAGAGAAAAAAAA
Organism: Pinus taeda; assembly: GCA_000404065.3. Classification (NCBI taxonomy): domain Eukaryota; kingdom Viridiplantae; phylum Streptophyta; class Pinopsida; order Pinales; family Pinaceae; genus Pinus; species Pinus taeda. The sequence continues at coordinate 46,305 of APFE030778746.1, read as the reverse complement.
AGAAGAAAAAATAGGAAAAAATAAATCTAATTTCCATTGAATAATTGTAGGTTGCAATAAGGACAATGCATGTCAGGGGGATCATTGAAAACAAAGACAGAGGGAGTTCTGGGCCTTCTACAGGAAGCTACAGGCATTTTTACATGAAGTTCTGTATTTCTACAGGAAACATCCTGTAGAACCTGTTGGATACCTATACCAATAGGTTTCATATTTCATGATGGACAAATTTAAATGCCAAATATGCTCTGCTTTGTTGATTCAAAGATCCCATATTTCCAAGGAAAGGCAAGGTGTGTACATGCCTTCATGTCTATTAAATTTTGATGGATGGTCCAAAAGTCTAATCTGGATCATGCCATGTTTTAATTTTTCTGTTGTAGAATAGAGAAAGAAATCTGTCCAAACTGTTTAATCTTGGCAGATCAGTAGTCAGGCAAAGAAACTAAGGTTCCCAACTGCTTAATCTGGGGCCTTGGAAGAAATAAGGGTAGTGCTAGATAGGAAATCAAAGGAAAAAGCCAATGGAAAAGAAAAGGCACATAAAGGGTCCGCAAGTCCAAGTGCACCCTCCAAGAAGAAACAAAAAATGCTAGGCAAAATAGTTGGGTAGGTAGATGGGGTTGCAGAAGTGGTGTTCCTTCCAAAGCTGAATTTTGCTAATCAAATACAAGGAAAAGAACATAAGCATGTCTAACTTCCCTTTTCCCTTTATTTATCACTCATTACTAACATCCCTTCACCAGTTGTGATTAGGAAAGAATTCAAGGTTTTATGTTGGTCCTTATGCCTTTAGAAGCCACATTTCTTGTGTAAAGTTCTTTTCATTTTAATCTACTCTTTAAACCAAGTTGTTTTCAAGAAAACATAGTAACATTACTCTTCATTCACCCTCTCCCTCCATATTGACCTTTAACTTTTATTATCTAGCTCCCTATGTTTCCCTTTCCCTACTATTTTAACACCATGGTGTATAAATCCTAAGCATTGGATAAATACCCCCTCCTTGGCATTATAGCCATATGATTCACTACTAGGGAATTGAATTAACACCTGGTTAAGCTCAAGAACCCAAGCCTTACCTCTCTGTCTCCATCAGAACTCATTCTACCTAGTCAACCCTTCATTTTGCCCTAAAAACCTTGGAAAAACCCCTTTTGCACCCTTATACCCGCTCATAAGCAAAAAATGCATGTAAAACCCACTTTCCCCGCCTTATCCTAAGGTCAGGACCCATTTCCGCTTTTGTATGAAATTCCATAAAAAACCCATTTTTATCCTAAGTTTCTATGGTATGCGCACCGTTATGAGAAAATTTTAGAAAATCATGCAAATGCGCGAATATTTCCAAAGTCCCGCCCAGGCACAGATCCCATCAAAATTCATTTTTTAATCCCCGCCCGACGCCGTATCACCCGTGCAGATCATCGGCCCGATAACCGTTCGATCGAGCTCTTTTAATCCAACGGCTGACGTTGATATCGGACCGGCCCCGACGTCCAGACGATATCGTCCAATATCTGTCAGTCGCTGACGTCAGGCCGGGTCCACGCGTCGCCTCCAAGTTCCATCTGAGCCCCCTCTGACAGATTCCTTTCCGTAACAGAGGCTGCCCGATATTGCACCACCTGTCTGCCGATGTCAGCTGCCCCCTCACTGCCTGCGTCAGCGCCACGACTGCGCGCCCTGTCCACCATTACGCCACCTGTCTGCCACCTCACCGCCCCCGTGGACCGGTCATAGGCCGCCACGTCACCTGATGACGTCATGCTGATGTCATCCAACCCTGACCCACCTGATGACATCATGCTGACGTCATCCAAAAAAGGCGTGAATGACCCAAAAAAGCCATATTTTGTCCATTTTCGCGTCTTTTTCTCACTTTTGGAAAAAACGACTGTTTCGCTCTCTGCATGCGTTTTACGACCATTTTTCACCAAATTGCTCAAAATCAACCAGGAGACCTCCGCGCGCCTAGCCACCTGCATTGGTGACCCGGCCAATCGACTTACCAGGTATTTCTCCATTCGAGTCTTCTCCAAACCTGGTTTTTCTCTGTAAATAACAAAAACTCACTTAGAGCACAGAAAACGCGTAATTCACTAGAAAATTACCTACACCCAGCTCCCTCTTGAAAAGTTAACGGTCGAAATTCATCAGCCGATCCATTTAGACTGAACTTTCACTAAAAGCCCGCATTCTTCGTTCGCGCAGTCCTGAACTAAAACCTGGAACCTGCACTCAATTGTTGAGAAAGGTCTATTAAAGACTAATATTTGCCTTCTCAAGGGACTAATATAGTATTTCAATTGCTGCAGACTTGCCCTGTTACCCTGCATTTTTCAATTTTACCTCTTTACTCAGGCGGTGCTCTTTACAATTGCCCAGTCTAAGAAACAACAGTTTATTTACAAAACAGAATCCAAGTAACCATGGAGACTCCAGTTGCACCAGTTGCCCTCAATGTTGCTCCGTTAAATGCCCCTCAGAGAGAATTGGAGTGGCAAGATTTGGCAGACTTGGACTACCAAATCTCAGAGGACTCCTCATCAAAAAGCAAGTTCCACCTCCACCTGCTGAATGAGCTTAAGGCCAAACATAAGGATGGGACAAACATACTAGGCATTTGGGATTCCTTCCTCCCAATTTTCAAGCTCCCTCAGGTCAACCAATTCCCTGACCTGATTCATCTGTGTGCTGTCTGCTATGACCCCATGCAAAGAGTTGTGCTTGACCCTGCAGGCTCAGTGGTATTCTACATGATCCCTGAGGCCATTAGAGAAATGTTGCAGTTCCAGACTCAGAAGAAATTGGTCCCCTTGTCTCTATTGGATTTGATCAACCAAGGAGCTAAGATGCTAACAGATGCACAAATCATAAAGCTCAACCAATTGTTCATTAAAGACTCTGACACTGTGATGTACCCTCCTATTTTTGATGGCTACCTCAATCAACTTGGTGTAGATCTTGCAGACATGATCAGTTCCATCTTGGGGTACAAATTAGTTGAATTTGTTGATGAAATTGTACTAGTAATGATGACTATGTTTTCCCCTGGCAAGAGTCCAATCTATTATGATTATGCCACATACATTTCAAATAAGATGCATGAGCATTTCTTGAACTTGTCAAGAGAGAAGGTATTCAGATACACCTCCTACATCTATCACCTCATTCTATATTATCAACATGAGAAGTTCTCCTTCGTTGTTAAGAGAACAGATGCACAAGGCAATCCAAGGTCAGTAGTGTACTAGACCTCAGTGTTTCATAGCAGAACCTACTCTCCATATACCTACTATGAATTCATGGACCTCTTCATCCACCCAGCCATGTCTTTATTCCTAAGCTCGCCTCCTCCAAGACTGACTAATGAGATGTAGAGGATCCTGCAGTTATCCAAGGTGTACAACATAGGGGATTGTTACTTTTACCAACACTACACCGTAATCAGAATATATGGGTGTGAGCTACCCCCATACAGATTGCCCAAGTATGTGCCCATGAGACTATTTGCCCTTGAATATTTCAGGCAATTTGGGAATGCTGATATGGTACACTTTGCAGGCAAGGGCAAAAAGGCACAGCTAAAGGTGAAAAATCAATTGGGCCACCTTGTCTTGAACAAAAGGGAAGGCTGGAAAGAAGCTAATAGAAAGCTAGAATGCCTTGGCCTGAAGACCAGCTTCCTTTGGAAACCCTATGACCCTAATCATTCCATATCATTTAGAAGGCTCAAATATAAGCTCTCTAGCTATGACCATGTGAGTTTGCCCCACATTGAAAAATTTTCCAACCAACCAAAATGGAAAAGGGGCACACTGGAGGAACTGGTCACACAAGAAGAACTGAATGAAAGAGCTAGAAGGCATCTTCTGAAATTGGCTAACTTGGAATCTCCTCCATAGGTATTCGCTCTGCCAAAGCCTCAAGCAGGAGTAGCTGCCTCATCATCTACAACACATCAAGAAGCAGTCCAAACCACAAGCCAAGCTCAGAGCAAAGGCAAGGAGAAGGACATGGAAGAGCAACAGGCACAGCAGGGACAAGTGCAGCCACCCCAACAGGTACAGCAGCAAAAAGAGCAACATGTACAGGGGGAACAGATAGCAGAGGCCCCAATGTCCACCCAGCAGTAGCCAGCACAAATGGCACCCCCCAGACAAGATTCAAGGATTGTCTCCTCCGTCCTCCAAACCCCTCAAAGGGAGGACGTGAACAGAAAAAGAGACAGAGAAACTCCCCTTACTGCATCACCAACTCAAGGGGAGAAGAGGCAAAGACTAAATCCCTTCTCTGAAGAAGAAATGCCAATGGGGCAGACTTCAGGAACAGGCCTGCCCAGCATGGAGGCCTCAGCCAGCTCCTTCCAACAAGAGCAGGACAGGGCAGCAGTAGGAGAAGTCAGCTCCTCAGGACAAAGGAGGGAAGGTGAGAAAAGCATTAAGCAGCAGTTTAAAGACATCAAAAGCAGAAATGAACCATTAAAGCTGCAATTATATAATCACCTATTGAAAATGGCCCCTACGAACCAGCAAAGGCTCATGTCTGCATATGATGCACATGAAGGAAAAATGATCATGAGCCATTTTACACCAACAGTGCAGCAACCACAATCAGCTGCAGATTATATCAGAACCAACCTGGAGGTCCTGTCCAAAAACATCCACCAAATGGATCAAATAGAATTGCACAAACAAACGGGTGAGATGGTCTATGCCACACTGGCAGATAAAACCCTGGTAAATTATAGGCTCCAAAATAGCCTAAATAACACCGCTGCACAGCTTGAGCTGGAAAGGGCTTCCTCTCAAGCTAAAGACAATAGGATCAAAGCTCTGGAGGAAATTATAATAGAGCTTGGGCATGATCCTAAAGATGTTAAGGAAGTGCAAGAAATTCTGAAGCTGAGGGATGTTGATATGGCAGCATTAAGAAAGATGTTAAAAATCCCAGCAACTCTTCATCCTCAAACAGAAGAGGTTGCCCAGCTCAAGCAAGAGAAGGATGTAGCTGCTATGCTCATGACATTATACAAAGAGCTCATCCATACTCAAGAAAAGTTTCAGGAATCAGAGGCTACCTTGCAAGTAGCATTACTGAAAAAGGAGGTAGGGAAAACCTCAGAACCTCCTCTACAAACAATAAATCTTGAGGAAATCCCTCAAACGACTGCCCCTCCCAGCCAGCAGGTACAACTGGCAGCACCATCCACCTCAGCACCAACAACAGAGCAGGCTGAAAGCCTTGATATGCAAAAGTTGAGGAATGAAATTCAAGCCTTGGAGTCTCAGATGTCAGAGCTAAATCAAGATAAGGAAAGTTTAGAAAAAATAAATGAGAAATATGACAAGTCCAAGCAGAATGTGGCTGAAAGAGAGAGGGAGGTAAAGGCCCTCAAGGAAAGGATAACTGAGCTAGAAAAAGAGCTCACACTAGACAAGGTCACATCTAAGCTCAAAAGGGTCATATGGGGCAACAATGTCCAGTCCATCACAGATCAGTGGGAGTGTATTGAGGCCATCCATGAGCAAATAACGCTCATTGGAAAAGCACACAGAGAGATACAACAGGCAAGGGCATCTCTAAGCAGTATGCTTGAGATTGCCACTAGAATGATAAACGTGCTAAATTACAGGACTAGCTCCCAGCTCATTAAAATGGGAATTGGAAACAGGACAGAGACCATCTCACTGATAAAAAGGGTCCTGACATTGAGAAACCTGATTCAGACCCTGGAAAGAAGAACCCAGGATATGCAAGCAGACATCAACAAATTCCAGAACAGGTTTATGGCATTGCAAAACAGGGGTCTGCCTAGCCTGCTGGAGCCATCATGAAAGTTGCTCTCACATGAGAAATATGCTAAGAGAGTGAACACTTTTCCAGGAAATCAAATCTCAGAGGCAGCAAGTTCATCAGCAACAGGACCAGTAACAGGGAAGATCCTCTTCAACATGGTGGAAAGTTTGTTTTTTATCATGAATGAAATCACACACTTGTTTGATGAGCCTCCCCATTTTTACAAATACACAGAGGCAGATGAGACCATGGGGTCAATTTTGAGGCATCAATTGCCTACACCGGATGTGTGGGAAAATTTGATACAATTACTGTTAAATCAAAGTCAGTAATTATGATTTTACTTTTTGAAAATATTAAATTTTCATACACATGAAGATAAAGACACATCAGCAGGTATGCAGAAAGAGGCTGAGCCAACTCAGCACAAGTATTCAGCCACCACAGCAGCACTAGCAGTCACAGGTGACAGGGCCGAGAAGCTACAGGAAGACACAGCTGCACAGACACGTCATTTAGCTGTTATAACAAAGCGCTCAACCTACTCCGTGAGCTCCAAAGGTCAAAATTGTTCTGACAGGAGTTAAGAGCCTTTAAAATTTCATTAAAGATTGTAATAACTTTTTATCTGCAATCTCTGTACGAGTTAATGAAGATATTTTACCTCTCAGATGACTCAATGCCTGAGATATTTTGTATAAGACTTCTATATATTCCCCCTCGCATTAGTTAGCAGGGGTTGGACATTGGATGTAAAAGATTGTTCATATCTATTCTGCTCCTCTTTTGATGTAATTCTCAAAGAAGTAATACAAAGGATGATGGAATTTCCAAAGCTCTGTGTCTCTTGATGTTTTGCTGGTGTTTAGCTGAATGTTGCAGGATTCCTGCGTATCTCATGACTCAATAAGTTTCTATTGTAACTCTTTGTTATGTGTTTGTTATCTTTCATATATCTTTCATGTTTCCCATGTTTAAACAATTAATAGCTAGGAAAAAGAATAGTTCCAGGACTTAATCACTGATTACCCTGAACTCAATCTAAGCTATTTTGAATGTCTTTTCTTCAGTTATGGTAATGAAAGCGTAATTCTTAATTGCTACCTTTCACACTATATCATCACAGTGATCTATTGTTTCAGGAATTCAAGTTTGCTCCTGATGGATACATCCCTTTCTCACACCCCAGCTTAGTGAAAAATTCTTAATTGTTTCTCACTGGTTGTCTGCACTCCATCATCACAATTTTATAGTTTGTTTCATGAAGTATCCAAATGGCCCTGTAACTCCAGCTGCACCAAACTCAGGATTTCAAGAAACCAACATCCACAGACTCCATTGCCCAATGGACTAATTTACCTGCAGAAAAACACTTCAAAACTATCAGAAAACATCCTCCCAACCAAACATAAACCAAAGAAACTTTCATTTCATAACTAGCCTAAAATATCCATAGAACAGAGACAAACCTTAAAGAGAGATCCCTCTCTGATTACAGCTGGGCTAGAAGCTGTAGTCCAAATATTGGTTAGTGGTTACCCCGGCTGTATTCCCTTGGGAGTCAAAGGGAACAACCTGGGTGTTAACACATTGCATATCCTATCACATCATCGCAAAGGAAAGGTAAGAGGTTTGAATGGGTAGAAGAGTGTGAGGCTAGTTTTGAGCAGCTTCAGTAGTTTTGACACATGCGCCAGTGCTAAAGATTGTGGATCTGAAAAACGAGTTTGTAGTGTGTACAAATGCTTGCAAGAGAGGATTTAGTGGATTTCGCATGCAAGAAGGACAGGTAGTGTGCTATGGGTCACGTAAATTGAATGAGAACGAGAAAAACTATCCAACACATGATCTTGATCTAATAGTGATTATACATCAATGTAAGATGTTGAGACACTATCTTCTGGGTATAAGATTTACATTGATGAGTGATCACAGTAGTTTGAGGTATTTGTTTGACTAGAAAAATCTAAATGTCGGGCAAACTAGATGGTTGGCTACCCTTATTGAGATTGACTTCAAGATCAGATACATCAAAGGGAAGGAGAACTGTGTTATACATGCTCTTAGTAGGAAGGTATAGGTAAATCATATAGCAGTTATAAGATCTTATGGGACAAAGTTACAAGATAGGATCTTATAGGCAAGACAACGAGATGACAAGTACATGGAGATCATGCACAGGCTAAAATAGAGAATAGGTACAGGTATAGTTACATGTGTAGACACATATACAGGTACAGGTACAGGTACTAGTACATGTATAGATTATCAGGATGCAAACTATCATCTCACGACAGATGGGCTGGTGAGATTTAGAGACAAGATCTATGTGTCAAATTGCAGTGAGCTCATGAAGTTTATCTTGAGGGAGTTCACGCCAAGCCATACTCAAGTCATCTAGGATAACAAAAGACGTTGATGACAGTGAAGAAGTTCCACTATTCGCTAAATCAGAAGAAGGAAGTGGTAAGTTCATGGCTATATGTTTAGATTTCCAGTAGGTAAAGGATGAATGCAAGCATCTAGGTGGTGTACTACAGCCTATAGTGATTCTGAAATGGAAATGGGAGGTCATTTCCATGGATTTCATCACAGGTGTTCCGAGGATAGTAAGGAAGCATGATTCTATTATGGTTGTGGTTGACAGGTTGAGCAAGGTATCTCACTTCATTCTAGTGAAGACTACATATTCAGCCAGTGAGGTAGCATAGGTGTTCATCAGAGAGATAGTGATATTGCATGTTGGTCAAAAGAAGATTGTGTCAGATAGGGATGAAAAATTCACTTCCAACTTTTGTAAGTAGCTATTTGCAGGGTTCGGTATAGACTTTTCCTTCAACACAACTTATCATCCGCAGACAAATGGATAGACAAAGACATTCAACAGAATCTTGAAGGATATTTCAAGGATGTACGTGATGCACCAATAGAGGAAATGCGAGGAGTATCTTCCATTGGTTGAGTTCGTATACAATACTAGTTTTCAGGAGTCATTGAAGATGTGTCGTTTCGAGGCATTGTATGGATGGAGTTTTAACACTCCCATCAGTTGGAGTGATCTAGTGAACACGGTATTTATTGGGCTAGCTATCTTGGTAGACATGGAGCAAGAAATGCAAGCTATAAAAAATAATCTAAAGGAATCACAGGATAGACATAAGAGTTATGCAGATCAAGACAAGGTATTCAAGGAGTTTTAGGTTGGGGAGCATGTGTATTTGTGCATCAAGCCCAAGAAAATCTCATTGAGGATTGGATCATGTGCCAATTTGGCACCATGGTATTGCAAGCCTTTTGAGATCCTTGAGAGGATTGGACTAGTGTCATATCGACTTGCATTGCCTCCAATAGTGAAATTCCATTATGTTTTTCATATTTCAATGCTTAAGAAGTATATAAAGGATTTTGATCATGTTATTGATTGGTCTGTATTGCAGGTGGAGTAAGAAAGAGAGTTCCAGCCAGAGCCTCAGTGCACATTGCAGTGGAAGCATCTCATGCTCAGGAATAGAGCCATATAGCAAGTTAAAGTGTAGTGGAAGCACTTTGGGCTTGAATAAGCTACATGGGAGATGACGGATTAGATGCAGGCCCTATATCCTTCATTGTTTTTCGGTTGAGGCAAATCATTTTCGGTTTTATGTTGGTATATGTTTGGCATATGTTATGCTAATGTTTTGGTATATGCATATGGATGTAAATTCCACCATGAGCTAAGTTATAAAGCTCCAATAAGTGGCATGGTTGTTATATTGTCATGTTGTCATGATGTTTTTCTTTTGAATAGGTCATTCATTATAAATACTGCAACGAGCTAAGTTAAAAAGCTCCATGGACAATATGTTTTCTTTTCAATGGTTTTTCTGAGGTCATGGTGTGGTTTAACATTGAGGATGGTGTTCTCCAAGGGGCAGGGTTATGTATTAGGCATGGTGAAAAGTTCATGTAATGAAAGTTAATAAAGGAAAAATAAGACCACAATTAAGGGACACTTATTCTAAGTGGAATGTTGGGAAAACATATCTTAGTGGGCATCACTAGATGTGTGTTTTTGGCTAAGGAAATAGGAAAAGCCTAAGGAAAATACATTAAAAAGAAAAAAGGAAATTTTGACACATTCATTTATGAAAATAAAAGAAATTAGGAGAAAAGTAAGGTGAAAAGTCACAGGTTGCATGTGAAGAGGAAATTGAAAGAAAATAATGGAAAATGAAGAAATTAGAGGCCTCATTCATAAAAAGGCTTATGAGGATTAGTGGGCAGGATATTTTCTAACCTTTTGTTAGTTCAAATTTGGAGCTCTCCCATTATTCTCTCTCTCTCTCTCTCTCTCTCTCTCTCTCTCTCTCTCTCTCTCTCTCACTCACTCACTCACTCACTCTTGGTCACTTAGAGTTTTTTTGGAGAACTCTAGTTTTGGAGAAAGGAAGGAAAAACAAGCAAAGGGAAAGGAAGGAAAGCAAGGACAAAGGAAGGAAAATCAGGATTGTAACACCCTTCTCCTACATTTACCCATGTAACTAGCCAACCAGGGGTAAACATGTGACAAGAGGCTAATATGATGGTATTTAAACTCCTATGTGACCTTAAGTAAGTGGAGTCGACAAAATGAAAGACATAGACCTCTAACACTAACCTTAGGACCCATAGGAACCAAACACGCACCTTAGATAGCATACCCCTGGGGCCTACCAAGGTTTTGACAAACTTAGGCTAGAGTAAAACTCCCTATACATAATGCAAGAGAGTTATAATGCTTTCCATCCTTTAGCCAAATGCGTTAGTCTCTAGGGTAATGCTTTGTTTAGCCAACAATTCCAGGTTTTTAGCCACTTTTTGAGGCCCAAAGCTCAGAAAATTGCCCAGAATGGAATGATAACTTAAAATCGGTAAAAGTATAGGTAAAAAATGATGACAAAGAAATAAACTGAAAAATACCATATCTAGACCCTACTAGCCATGATAGGCATTTCGTCAAACATATCATTAACATGTAACCTACAGGTGTAAACAATAAGATTAAGTGAAGGGATCTCATACTTATCTGAGAATCACCATGGACCATCATTTCCTCATGTCATTCATTGTCTTATAATTTATCAGGACATAGATACATTATCGATTCATAAACAAATAAAAACATGTTGAGAGCCATACATAGATGTTGCCAGAATATATACATATAACCAACATAATAAGAACAGAAATACCATAAACATATCAGCCATCCAAATCCATATATACATCAGTACATTTACACATGCAAATCGAGGGAATGAATTTCTCATTAATGAATGAAATGGACCAACTGGAGATGGGACTACCACATTACACCCGACCATAGAATGGTTGAGCCAAATATCTATTCATCTATTCACCCTCAAGCCATATTCCAACCATGAATGTGGGATCTCATTCAACACATCAATCAAAATTCATACAGGGCTTCCATAAGTCATCCACCTAAACCTATGAAACATAGATTCCACCTCATGGACGCACATCACAACACCATCATCAAATTGGTCTCCATCCAAGCCTTTGAGGGCTTCCAGAGCATTTGTTCCAACAAAGGCTTCTAGTACTAGCAACTCAACCCACAACTACCACTAGGATTCCAAAGCGTTTGTCTAACCAAGGCTTCCAAGACTAGTAACTCAACCCACCATAGGCTTCCAGAGTGTTTTTCCAATGAAGGCTTCTAGGACTAGTAACTCAACCCAAGTTGTTACAGGGCTTCCAGATCATTTATACAATTAGGGCTTTCAGGAACTAATAACTCAACCCAAGCTAAGGAAACATGAGAACGAACCAACAAAAACCATTAAAAGTAAACCATCAATCACCATGGCTATCCAGGAAATGGCAGTCTATGCAATCCATCGTTGATCAAGCCAATCCTCCATGCCAATGACAAATCACAACCAAGAAGCCACATGCATATGCCATGCATGCCAAAACTAGTGAAGAAATTATACATGCAACTTGGTACCTGTAGCCAAGTATGATGTAGTTGTTGATCCCGATGCCTTCTTGCACTTTCCTACTCTTCCTTTCCCTTCTTGCTCCAAAAATCAAAGTATGCCACACCCTCCAAGAGTGCTCCAAGAAAATTGTAAGTATCCAAGTGTATGAGAGAGAGAAAATAATGAGAGACAAATCCAACGTTGAACTGAAAAAAAAGGTTACCAACTGATCCTCATAAGCCTTTTTATGGATGAGGCCTCTATTTTCTTCATTTTCCATTACTTTCCTTCAGTTTCCTCCTCACATGCAACCTGTGACCTTTCACCTCCCTTTTCTCCTAATTTCCATTATTTTCATAAATAATTGTGCCAGAAATTCCATTTTTCCTTTCCAAAGCCTTAGTCATTAGCTTTGCTAATTTCCTTAGCTATTAACAATCACAAGTGATCCCCATCACTAGGATTGTTCCCAACATTCAACTTGGAATAAGTGTCCCATCAAATGTGGTTGTTTTTTTCCTTTATTAACTTTTATTACATGGAATTTTCACTAGGGTTGTTACAGAACCCTCCCCCTCGGGGGACATCATCCTCAGTGTTCAATCACACAAATACCTTAGAAACCTGCTGAGAGAATACATATTTCTTATGGAGCTTTATAACATAGCTCAATGCAGTATTTACAATGAAAGATATGCTCAAAACAAAACATCATGACAACATGCCAACATATCGCATAGTGGAGCTTTATAACACAAATCATTACGGTATTTACAATGATCATGCTACTGAGTGCCAACCCATATGACATCATAACATCATGCTAACATAACCACATTTTCAAAAATAGCAAGAAGAAATGCTAAATATAGAAGTGCTAAAAATAGAATTTTTGGATACCTTCCTATTTTAGTTAGTCCCTGAACTAGAATAGAGAAGTAAAATTCGAATTTGTTCTTAGTAGCTGTTTTATTAATAATTAATTAACTCATCTTGAGTTAATTAGTCAGAGAAAATCAAACATGAAGTCTATGTGAAGACATGCAGAAGTTTCTCCATTGATTGAGGAATTTATCCCTTAGTTAAGGATATGAGAATGAATTGTACTTTGAGTTGTAATTAGTTAGCTCAGTTAACTGAGTTAAGTCCAGTTATATTAGTTCTAATAGTTTGTAGAATTAATTGTGAGTTCAATTCGTTAATGTATGCATGCATGTAACTACTGAACTTTAGATAACTGAATATTCTCTCATAAATAACTCATGCATGTCAGTTTAGTCAAAGACCCAGTTGAGATCCAATGGTGGGACAATGTACTATCAGTTGCAGGAATATTCCTTGGAGGATATCTCTTGCATGCAGAAGGAATTCATTCCTTAGAGATTACGCAGTTATTTCTTGGTTTAGTGAGTTGTATGAGGCCATACTTCACACAAGTGGCATCACTAGACCCCAAGAAAAACTATGCAAGGAAATAGGAGGCTTCGAGGGCTGAGGAAAGGCAAATGTGTTGTCTACTCAGTTTGTGAGTAGTATTGAGGGATTGTGCTAAGAGCTAGATAGCCTGTGAGCTAAATATTTGTGTAATTCTGAGATAATTTCCACTTGTATGATAATACAGAGATTGGGGTTTTAGGCTGAGGCTTTCCCCGGGTTATTCTTCTATGTTCATGTATGATTGCTTTCTCTTCAACTGTTATATGTGTTCTATTTGATCTTGCTCATAATCGATTAAGCTTCTGCAATGTTTGTTGTAGAAGTAGATCTAGTATATTGTTTTAGTACATTTCATTATCAGTTGATCTACAGGTGAAATTCCTACATGGTATCGGAGCAATGGTGATCAAGTAGAGAAGTACGAAGTTTAGAGTTTCCGATTATAGAAATCGAGTTCTTATAACATTTCAATTTCATCAATGGTGTCAACAGTTTGAGACTTGAGTATGCCCTTGATGGTAGCTCAAATTATATAGCCTAGAAGGATCACATGGAAGTGGTATTAGAGGACAACAGGTTAAAGGACTTCATTGATCAAGAAGTCCCCAAGCCTGCAACAACTAGTGCCCAAGAATTGGCGGAATGGAAGAAATGTGTGACTAGAGCAAGGAGAATCCTCCTGGAGGGAATTCAAGACCACATTATCTCAAGCCTCCATTCGAAGGAGACACCGTTTTTGATGTGGAAAACATTGAAATATTTATATCAAAATAGCAACGATCAGAGGAAGCTGGCACTGAAAGACAAGCTTCGAAAAATCAAGTGTGAAAAGGGTGACACGATCTCTAACTTCCTGAACAAGCTCACCACCTGTAGGGATGATCTTGGAAGTGTAGGGATCACGACAACCGATGATGACATGGTGAGTCTAGCTTTCCTTGGTCTTCCTAAGAGCTGGCATAGCTACCAAGACTCGGTAAATGGAAGAGAGAAATTGCTAGATTGGGAACGACTTTGGTCGGATCTGATGTAGGAGGAGATAAGGAGAAGCACCAGAGATGGATCTTCATCAAAACAAGATGATGAAGAAAATCTAGCCCTAGTGAGTAAGGCTAGGAAAGGGAAAGGGAAGGCATCCCAATCCAAATCTTCCCATGGTGGGAAGAAGTTTGACAAATCGAAAGTGTGATGCTTTCATTATCATGAGGTGGGTCATTATGCTATGAATTTTCCACAAAATGAATTCAAGAAGGGATCCTCGAAGGGATCAGATGGTGAGGCCCTTGCTTCACAATTCAAATTGGATTTCTCTCTTATCGCATGCATGGTTTCATCCATGGTGGGATGTGTTTGGTACCTGGACAGTGGAGCTTCGTTCCACATTTCAGGCGACAAAAATATTTTTGGTACCTTGGAGGAGAAGGATCTCCAAATGCAGATAGATATGGGCGATGATGGAAAGTATCATGTCTCAGGTGAAGGTACGGTTGTGTTTCAGAGGGAGCATGGAGCTCCTCTCACACTAACTGATGTCAAGTATGTACCAGGTCTGAAGAAGAATCTTGTGTCTGTTGCTATGCTAGAAGATAAAGGCTATGATGTAGTCTTTAGTAAAGGAAAGGTATTCTTGAGGCATATTGGCACCGTATAGACCAAGGGAATTGGGATTCGAGTAAAGAATCTCTACAAGTTGGAGGTAGATGAATGTGTTGCATTGAGTTCCAAAGCTAAGTTGGTGCAAAGCCAAGATATTGGTGATCTATGGCATAGAAGATTGGGCCACTTGCACCATGGAGCCCTGAAGATCATCCAGCAAATTTCTACTCGACTACCCAAGGGAAAACTAGAGCAAACAGATACATGCAAAGGTTGTACCTTAGGTAGGTATGCAAAATATTCCTTTCAGGATCGGGACAATAGAGCTAGAGAAATCCTAGAGCAAGTTCACTCAGATGTATGTGGACCATTCTCTACCACCTCCACCACTATACAAAGGTACTATGTTATTTTTGTTAACAAATTTTCTCATAGATGTTGGATATACTTTATGCAAAAGAAGTAGTTGACCTTCTTGAGGTTTTGTGAGTTGAAAGCCTTGGCAGAGAAAGAATCTAAAAAGAAAATAAAAGCTTTGTGAAGCAACAATGATGGAGAGTATGTCTCCCAGCAGTTTAAGGACTTCTGCACTGTAGAAGGAATTAAATGGGAGCTGACGACACTCCATAACCCACAACCCAAAGAAGAACAGATTGATTGTGGGAGCAGCTCGAGTGATGTTGCATGACCAAAGCCTACCACTTCATTTGTGCGCTGAGACATGCAATACAACAATATACTTACAGAATAGAAGTCCTCACCATAAATTGGGGATGAAGACACCAATGGAGGCCTTTTCCAGGAAGTGACCAGATGTGAGTCACTTCTGTATCTTTGGATCATCGGTTTACTGCCATATGACCATAGATGCCCGAAAGAAGCTAGATCCAACAGTTTAGTTGGGGATACTTGTGGGGTACACAAATACACCCCACAACTATCAGGTGTTTCTGCCTTCCAATTAAAGGATAGTTGGGCATAGGGATCTGAAGTTCGACGAGAAGAGAGCCATGTGAGTATCACTTGAGAGGGAGCCCAAGTTGCATGCAGAGGGGGAACTTTTAGTTCCAAATGAGGAGGAGCCTCATACTGATGCGGAGCAGCCGCATGCAGAGGATCCAGAAGTGGAGACATCCACTCATGGAGAGTCTTCTAGAGACGGGCGGAAATGCTCGAGGGAAGCTGACAGGTTGATGATAGATGCACGAGAGAATGTGGGGCATCCATCCTCTCAGTGTAGACAGAGCATATCTCCCGAGAGATACACTGGTTACATGGCCCTAGTTGGGGAGTGTGTAGCGACCAAACCTTCTTCTTTCAAGGAGGCAGTGTAGCAACCAGTCTGGGTTGATGCAATGGTAGAGGAGTATGACTCTATCATATGGAACAGTGTGTGGGATGTTGTCCCTAGACTTGGGGACAAGTCAGTAGTGAGTTCCTGATGGCTTTACAAAGTAAAGCAGACAGTTTATGGCAGTGTTGAGAAACACAAGGCAAGGTTCATCAAGGTTCATTGCCCATGGTTTCTCACAAGTCAAGGGAATCGACTATGATGGTACTTTTACTCCTATAGCAAGAAACTCATCTATCAGATTGATGTTGGAACTATTAGCTCAGATGGGTTGGAAGATCCATCAGATGGATGTGAAGATTGCATTCCTCAATGAGAAGATTGAGAAAGAGGTGTACATTGAGCAACTGGAAGGATTTGAGACCTTCGATTGTGAGTCGCATGTTTTCTAACTCAAGCGAGCATTGTATGGGACCAAGCAAGCACCCCATGCTTGGTACACCAGGATTGACAACTATTTCATGGGGTTGACCTTCACGAAGAGTGAAGCAGATGTGAACCCTTACCACATCATGGTAGAAGGTAAGCCATTTATCATTTTTCTTTATGTTGATGATCTAATTTTGACAGGTGATGATCAGTTGATCAAATCTTGCAAGGAGGAACTTGCAAGAGAATTTGAGATGAAAGACATGGGTCTCATGCACTACTTTCTAGGCACGGAAGTGTGGCAGAAGGATGGGGAAGTATTTGTGTCTCAAGGCAAGTATTCCAATGAGATACTTAGGAGCTTCCACATGGAGAAGTGCAAGCCCATGCAAACTCCTCTAGCAGGTAACTGGAGGAAGGAGGATGCTACTTCAGGTGACGTAGTAGCTGCTACTATTTATTGGTAGTTTGTGGGTTCACTAATGTATCTAGTGAATACACGACCAAATTTGTGCTTTGCAGTGAACCAGCTAAGTCAAGCTATAGTTCAGCCTACCAAGTTTTTTTGGAAGGTAGCAAAGCATGTGCTGAGATATCTCAGAGGCACATATCAGAATGGATTGTGGTGAAAATGGATAGAGGGAGTGAAGCTTTAGGGCTTCACATATGCTGATTGGGCAGGGATTCCATCAGACTGGAAGAGCACCTCTGGAGGAATCTTCAACCTTGGTTTAGTTGTAGTTTCTTGGTACAACAGGAAACGGAGGTCAGTTGCACTTAGCTCAGCAGAGGCTGAATACATGGTTGCTAGTTAGGCAACATGAGAGGCCATTTGGATGTGGAAGATTCTAGTGGGATTGTTTGGTTAAGGGATGGATCCAACTGTGATCTATTGTGATAATCAAAGTTGTATCAAACTCTCTGAGAATCCAATATTTCATAACAGGTCCAAGCACATAGATATTCGGTACCATCATCTTCGAGATTGTGTGGTGAAGAGGATCATGTTGTTGTTGTATGTTTCGACCGAGGAGCAAGATGCAGATATTTTGACTAAGGCATTGTCAAAATGCAATTTCAAGTTCCACAGAGATATGAATGGGGTGACTAACAATCCCTTTCTTGTTGAGAGGGAGTGTTGAAAATAGGAACAAGAAATGCTAAATATAGAAGTGCTAAAAATAGCATTGCTATAAATAGCATTTCAAGATATCTTCCAATTTTAGTTAGTCCCTAAACTAAAATAGAGAATTAAAAATCGAATTTGTTCTTAGTAGCTGTTTGATTAATGATTAATTAATTCATCTTGAATTAATTAGTTGGAGAAAATAAAACTTGAAGTCTATGTGAAGGCATGCAACAATTTCTCCATTGATTGAGGAATTTATACCTTATTTAAGGAGATGAGGATGAGTTTTACTTGTTAGAGCCTAGATTTACCTCAGGCTGAAAAGGTAGGATCCAGAGCCAACATCAAACCATGCTCAGCTAGGTAGCTAGCCCTACTAGGTTAGGAGAGGGCTCTCTCCGAGTCGATCTCAGCAAATTATATTCACTAAAGGCTTGATATGATTGATTTAACTACCGATCTTAGGCTAGGTATATGTGTGCAAAAGGTTCATTGAATAAAATGATGATTTTTTGGCTCAGACAGAAAGGCATATTTTGGGTGCGGGGAATGAGGCTCAGTCTTGCAGAAATCTTGATGGGGCAAGGTAGGCAATTGTTTTTGGCACTTCAATTTGAATGAGATGGAAGGATTAGACAGGTGGGGAGCTGAAGAGGGCAAGGAAAGTCATGGATCCTCTCAAAATAGCTGAAAGCATCAGGAAACTAAAGCAAACCTCAAGTAGAGCACTGCATCTTCAATGGATTCTACTTACACTCTTGTTTGTTTAGTTAAGAAGAAAACAAGATAGAAAATGGCATACATAAACATATAAGCAAATTCAAAATTCACAAAAGAAAGCACTGTACCAAGACAAATTGCCACATGGATCCCAAAGAGTACTGTAAACCCTGGTCTCATTCCTTAGCCAAGATGTTGATATGAGTGTACAATGAAGCTCAAGGCTTTCTCAAAAGTCCAACCATGCCAATGACTGAAAAACCACATAATATAGACAAAGCATAGCTCATCCTAGCCTCTAGGGGTCGACGTCACATGTTTAGAAGCTGATCCAACTGATTCTAAACTAGGAACTAGAAATCAGGCAGTGGAACAACATGCCTCTAGAAACTTGGGAACTGATCCATTCAGTTTCAAACAACTTTCTCACGGATGAATCTACCTTACTAAGTGAAAATTTTGACATATTTACATCATGATCCATCAATGTACATGAAATTACATCACAAATTTCCATTAAGAAAGTGAAAATTTCAAACTAGCCAAAACTGGGTGAAAAACAAAGCAATACTTGGTCAAACTGGCAATTTTTCCTCTATGCGCCGCGCTTGATTCTCTATGCATAGTGCCTATTTTGACCCACGTTTGGAGGCCTTTCTGGTGTCAAAATGAGCTCCAAATGTGCTTGCTGGAAAGATCTTCCTGTCTACTTTCCAACCCAATTGGAATTTTTCAATTTGGCCTTCATTTGTCCTATCAAAATCAAATCTCCCAAGACTTCTTCCTATGTGTCAAAATAGGGGCAGCGAGGTCATTTGTTGAGTGTTTTTGAACTTTTTGAGGGCTCAAAACCTGTCGAAATTTCTTGGCCATAGGTAGGAAAGCATAATTTTCCACGCCAAATCCAAAAATGCTGAGTTTTTATGATTTGGAGCCTCCTAGCAAAAGCGACTGCCACATGGCGCGGCGCATAGGGCAGAAATTCCTGTTTTTGTGCCAAAAAAATTCCAAAATGAAAAAATTGCTCCAAATTTTCTGAAATTTGGGCTGAGTCTTCTCTATCAAGAGCTATGTTGGGCCAAGGAAGCCTCAACAAATATCTGAAATCGATCATGCTCTTTTTCCTTTTTGATGCCTTCTTCAACTTTGCCTTTAAACACCTGATTCTAGCCTTGCAAACTTTGTTCCTCGCCATGTAATGAAAGGCCATTTGTCTCAGTAAGTTTTTCTTCTTGTTGGCCTTCTCCAACAATCTCTCTAAGTTGACATTGGCTCTTTCAAGCCAAGACTCTCGATCATCATTGATCTCTTTCTCCAATGAAGTGAACTCCACCCTCCTCCTTTGGGTAGCTTGGAGATTCTCCCGGATGTTTGGTAACTCCCTGATTGTTTGTTGATCTTCAAGCTACTTATTTCTCTGCTCCAAGTAGTTTATAATCCACTTAGCCCTCTCGAGGTTGAGGGACAAGGCATCAATGGCTGCCTGTTGCTCTTGGATGATTTCGTTGAGATTTGCACTTTGCGGGCCCACATCTGTATCATCATCTCCTATAAGAATGAAATCAGTATCTTGCTCACCTGAAGGCCCCTCATCCTACATTGGCCTCTTTCCTTTGTCCTGGACTGTGTTTCTAATGATGGAAGCAAAACCCCTTCCACCCCAGGTGGAGATAATACTCGCTTTGCTGTCATGAACAACTGTCTAGTGCACTTCTGATAAGTGATAAATACAGGCATACTAGCAGTGTGTGTCTCATGACCTTCATGCTGATAAGAAGGTCCACTTGTCTCATACAAAGTGTCTGAAGGTCCCTGAGGAGCTTTGAAAAAATCACGAGAGACGAAGTCATGCCAAGTGATGCCTTCTAAGCCAAGTTGATGAATGACCACAAATTTTATGAGAGAAAAATGGTAAATATTGTTAAACTACTACTGAGGAGTCTTGTGCTGCACTAGAGTGGTCACCTTCCCGATATTTCGACACATGAAGTAAGGGATGTTCATCATCTGTACCCAGGTAAAATGCATCAACAGCCTAATATGATAAGCATATAAATGGGAGAAGCAGCCCTCACAACTGAAATACTTCATGATCAGTTTCATTAAAGGAGCATATTCATCTTTTAGGTACCGAAAAGGAAATACTCTCTTGAGCTGTGTCAAGAAGCCAAGCTTGATGTATGGTTCATAATGTTGTCAGTCAATTTGCTGCCTCTTGTTCCATTGTTCTCCAATGTTGGGAATACTGGTTGCTAATGAAATGGATTCTAGTGTTAATGTGAAAGTGACACCAGTTAGAGTAGCTTGACCATCATGTAAATGCAACAAAAATAAGTGGGCCAACTCATGATGAAATTGAATGCTAGCAGCCTTTTCACAAAATTCATAGCAGGACTAGTGTTCGAAACAAGAGATGGCAAGTGGGCAGGCCTATAACTCAGCAAAGGTGGTTGGTTCCTCTCGAATATGTTTGCCACCTTTATGAGGCCTCCTAGGTGTATGTACCTCTGTTGGTGAGTCACTGTGGGTCTCCTCCTCATACTCATATGAAGAATTAGATGCCGTCACTACTAGTGAATGAACTGTTTTGGAGCTGCCTTAAGGAGAAATAGGTGAGTTGTGATGTTTTGAACTGTCTTTGATGATGTGTTTGACCTTTGCCACCAAGGGAAAACAGTGATATAAGGGAGTGTAAGGGGAGGAAAATAATGAGGGATTTAGGGACTGTTGAGGTAGGTTTTAGTTAGGGAAATGGGGAATTGGGGGATGATTTAGGAATTTTTAGTATGGGGTTAGGGTTTGGGAGTTTGAATTTGGGATTTTACGAAAGGGAACTTGGGATAATCAATGGAAAAATGGGGTAAGGGAGTGATTAAGGAATTTGAAAGATGGACTTGGTAGCAAAACAATCAACACAAATCCCTACCACTGTTTGCTTTGGAGAGATAGGCAGGGTTTAGTTTCCTTAAACACTCACCATGCAACAAACACCATAAAACAACCATCAAATTTTTATGAAAAGCAATGGCAAAGGGTCAACCTACTTGTATCATTGACAATCCACGCGTTTTGGGTGTTTTGGAGCAAGTGTTTAAAATTTCATGCTTGTTGGCTGTGTGTACCGCGCATCCAACCCAATGCGTCGTGCCCAGTATATGCGTCGTGCTTGTGTAAAATCGAACTGAAGGTTGAGGCCCACTGCATCGCGCCGGCTGTATGCGCCGTGCCTCTAGTTTTTGGCAATTTTTCTCCAACTTCGCCTTGTTCACCTCAAAATGGCTTTGCTTTGCTCCAAGAGTGCAAATGAAATTTGCAATTTGAAGAAATGACTTATAAACAAAGAGCTTTTAAATGTTTGGCTTATGAAACCCACTTTCATAATGTTTTGAATTTGACTTTATTTTCTAACTCCGTTTTTGGACTTTTTCACTTCATTTGGGCTTTGTGATGAACAAAATGACCTGTGCTTTGCTTGTCTTACAGGTGTTGGAGTTTTGGGGGCTAGGGAAAGAGACCAGGGTTGCAGGGGAAGTAATTTACATATGGAGAAATCAAATTACATGATTTTGTACAATGAAAGCAAAAATACTTTGTTTTTCCTCAAAACAGAGTTTTGAGGAAAGACACATATTTGAGCACTTGATGATGAAATTTATTGATGCTGGAACCTCTTCATGTGCTTGCTGGTTGTTATTGGACATTTTGAAACACTTTTAGATGAAACCCTAGACCTAAATGACAATGAAACCCTAAAAGACTCTTGCAATCTTTAAGACAAAAAGAAGACTGTATATGTTTTTGATGAATGAAAATGGGCCAGCAGGTAAAAGACATGAGGGAAAATGTACAACAAGCCACTACCATCAGATGATCCATGCTCCTAACGGAATGAAGCTGACTAAGCAAGACACCTAAATTGCAATGCAACAAGAGAATTTGATCTCTAATGAAGGGATGAAGATACCAACACTAACAATACTTTGAGTTGTAATTAGTTAGCTCAGTTAACTGAGTTAAGTCCAGTTAGATTAGTTTTAACGGTTTGTAGGATTAATGGTGAGTTCAGTTAGTTAATGCTTCCATTCATGTAACTACTGCACTTCAAATAACTAAATATTCTCTCATAAATAACTCATGCATGTCAGTTCAGTCGGAGACCCAGTTGAGATCAAATGGTGGGACAATGTACTATCAGTTGTAGGAATATTCCTTGGAGGATATCTCTTGCATACAGAAGGAATTCATTCCTTAGAGATCGCACAGTTATTTCTTGGTTTAGTGAGTTGTATGAGACCAGAATTCACACAGGTGGCATCACTGGACCCCAGGAAAAACTGCACAAGGAAATAGGAGGCTTGGAGGGTTGAGGAAAGGCATATGTTTTGTCTACTCAGTCTGTGAGTGGTATTGAGGGATTGTGTTGAGAGCTAGATAGCCTGTGAGCTAAAGCTTTGTGATTCTAAGATAATTTCCACTTGTATGATAATACAGAGATTGGGGTTTAGGCTGAGGCTTCCCCCGAGTTATTCTTCTGTGTTCATGTGTGATTGCTTTCTCTTGATCTGTTATATGTGTTATATTTGATCTTGCTCATAATCGATTAAGCTTCCACAAAGTTTGTTGTAGAAGTAGATCTAGTATATTGCTTCTGTACATTGCATTATCAGTTGATATACAGGTGAAATTCCTCAGTTTTCAATCACACAAATACCTCAAAAACCTGCTGACTTATGCAGCTTTATAACATAGCTTAATGCAGTATTTACAATGAAAGATTTGCTCAAAACAAAACATCATGATAACATGCCAACATACAGCATAGTGGAGCTTTATAACACAACTCATTACGGTATTTAAAATGATCATCCTGTTGAGTGTCAACCCATATGACATCATAAAATCATGCTAACATAACCACATGGCAACATAATAACATGAAAACATAACCATAATGACATGATACCCATACCTAATAGTGAAGCTTTATAACATAGCTAGTTACAGTATTTACATCCATATATATGTGTACATATAGAAACATCACAATAAATATAGATACCCAAACATATGCCACATCATATACCAAAACATATCACTAAACACCATATCTAAGCATATCTCAAAACATCATAAAGCATATACCAACCACATAAAACATATATTGAACCACCATAAAGAGAATACCAAACCACCATAAACATATACCGAATCACCATAAAGAAAATACCAATCCATAATAAAGCAATTACAACACCACCATAAAATAAATTCCACACCACCATATCATAGCTTCTTTGCATCAATTGACAAACAATGAAAGATACATCGCATGCATTTGATCTGCCATCTCCCATGTAGCTTCAATGGGCCCAAATTGCTTCCATCGCATTATAACTTGCTCGATTTCTTGGTTCTAGAGCATGAGCATCTTTTTCTGCAATATACACTTAGGCTCTGACTGGAGTTCTCCATCTGGTTCTACTTGCAATAAAAACTAGTCAATCACATGATCAACATCTTTAACATACTTCTTAAACAAAGATACATTGAAAACATCGTGGACTTTCACTGTCGAAGGTAGTGCAAGTCGATAAGCAATTGGCCCAATCCTCTCAATGATATTGAACGGTACACAAAACTGTGGTGCTAGCTTGGCACATGAACAAATCCACAAGGATCTCTTATTATGTTTGATATGCAAGTACACCTGTTCCCCAACCTAGAACTCCTTAAATGACTTGTTCTAGTCTGCATAGCTCTTTTTCCTATCCTGTGCTATCTTAAGGATTTTCTTGATCACCTGCATTTCCTATTCCATGTTTTCCAACATATCTGGTCCAATCAATACCCTACTAACCGGATCACTCCAACTAATGGGAGTGTTGCAACTCTACCCATACACTGCCTCAAAAGTACTAATCCTCAATGAATCCTGATAACTATTGTTGTATGTGAACTCTACCAAAGGGAGATACTCTTCCCACTTCCTCTATTGATGCATCACATACATCCTCAACATATCCTCTAATATCATGTTGACTCTCTTTGTTTGTCTATCTGTCTACGGATGATAAGTTGTGTTGAAGGCCAATTTTGTGCCCAAACCTACAAATAAGGCCTTCCAAAACTTGGAAGTGAGCTTCGTATCCCTGTCTGACATAATCTTCTTCAAAACACCATGTAGTCTAACCACATCTCAGATGAATACCTATGCCACATCGATAGCTGAGTATGTAGACTTCACTGGAATGTAGTATGAAACCTTTGTTAACCTATCCACAATGACCATAACGGAATCATGCTACTTCACTGTCTTTAGGAACCCCGTGATGAAATCCATGGAAATAACCTCCCATTTCCATGATGGAATTGCAATCGGTTGTAGAAATCCACTTGGGTGTTTACACTCTACTTTCACTCACTGGCAGTCAAAACACCTCACCACAAACTCTATTACATCCCTCTTCAAATTCAGCCAATAATAATATATCTTTACTACTGTCAGTGTCTTTTGATAAATTGGGTGACCTGAATAAGGTTTCACATGAAACTCCCTCAAGATCACCTTCTTGAGCTCACTTCTATCTGGTACATATATTTGTCTCGGAACCTAACAAATCCATCTGTTGTAAGACAATAATCCATACTATGTGCACCTGCACCTGTACCTATACTGTTGCATATACCTGTACTACTTGTATCTATATCTACACTTGTACTTGTACCTATACTATCACATGTACCTGTACTAGCATCCTTCTGTAACCTACACACAATCTCCACATACCTAACATCCTATTGACTTGCCTGCAAGATCCTATCCTGTAAGTCTGTCCCATAGGAGCTCATAGTTTCCAAGTGATGTACCGGTACCCATCTACTAAGAGCTTCTAGCACCCTATTCTCTTTACCTCTGATGTACCTGATCTCGAAGTCAACTCATTGACCATGGCCAACCATCTAGCCTACTTGGCACTCATATTCGGTTGGTCAAACAAATATCTCAACCTAATGTGATCACTTATAAGTAAAAACCTCTTGCAAAGAAGATAGTGTCTCCACATCTTCAATGCATGTATGATCTTTGTCAACTCAAGGTCATGCGTAGGATAGTTCCTCTCATGCTTGTATAGTTTCTGAGACTCATAACATATGACCTACCCATCCTACGTAAGGACTCCACTAAGTCCTCTCTTGCAAGAATTTATGCATACCACAAACTCTTTATTTGGATCTCCAATCTATAACACTGGTGCATGTGTCAACACCTATTTAAGTTGTTTGAAGCTAGCCTCCCATTCCTCTATCCATTCGAACTTCTTACCTATCATCTGCAATGATGTGATGGGATAAGCAATCTGCAAGAAGTTCCTGATGAACCTCTTGTAGTAGCCTATCAAGCCCATGAAAGATCTCACTTCATCCACACTCTTAGGAGCTACCCACTCCATGATGACCTTGATATTCTCTAAATCTACTGCAATGTCCTCCTCGGAGACAACATGTCCCAAGTAATGTACCTCACTTTGGAAGAAACTACACTTGATGAGATTAGCATACAACTGATGCTTCCTGAACAACCTTGTTAAGATATGTTATATTCTATGCTTATAGCAGTTTACTTCTTTTTATTATTATTATCCATATATTAGCAATCACATATGCATAAAGTGAAGTGTAGATAGAACATTAAACAATCGAGAGAAAGCAAGCCAAGACAAGAAACACAAGATGTGGCGGCTAGCCAGGGACAAACCCCACAATGCATGGGGAAACCCTTTGATCAAATATTCCTTTATCTTAAATAATCTAGTAGAGAGAAATAGTACATAAATCATATTTATATTTGTAGCTGCAAACCCTAGATCGGTCCCAAACCAGGGCAGACAATATCTCACAAAATGACCGTCATATTGGCTCAATTCCACCACCAAAATGTACGATCTTCAGAGGAGGTCTAGATGAACCTACAACACAGTTTAGAAGAGGAGGTTTGATGGTCTACACTAGTCTAAGTTTCGATCTGCAGTTTTAGCTTCAGTTTCAGTAGCTTCCTTCAAACTAGGGTAGTCGATATCTCGCAAACCAACTGTTGGATTGGCTTGATTCCACCACCAAAAGTTGCAGCCTTCAGAGGAGATCCAGATGGACCTACAATGTAGTTCTGATAAGGAGATCTTCTAGTCCACGTAGGTCAAACTTTACTTCTACAGTTGCTGCCCTAAAATCTGCAACTGCTCCTCTACATGTGTGAGAAAGGCCTCTTTTTTGTGTAGTAGAGAAGAGCCTCTTTTCTGCGAGAGAGAGAGAGAGAGAGAGAGAGAGAGAGAGAGAGAGAGAGATGTGAGGAATGAGTGAGTGAAAATGAGGAAAATTATTCCTATATTTATACACAACTATTGATGTTTGAATAGATGTGACTGTTGGGCTTTTGAGCCTACATGAGTTGTAGGTCGGCTTGATAATAATTTCATAATCAAAATAAATTTATATCTCCATAAATACTTATTGGAATCAGATGATCTTTAGATCAATCCTACACCTCTCGATGAGAGGAATCTAATAAAAATATTATCAGCCATGAATGAGATGTCCCTCATGGAGTTTGGCCCTAGTTGCCAATTTAACACTCCCTCTCAACTAGGGAGCACTCCATCTATAATCTGTCTATTGGTCGCTACTATTCATCCATCAAATCCACTGCCCTGTACAGCTTGACCCCTACTCTTGCTCTATTCTATTATGTTCTGCCCTATTCTGATCTACTCTGCTCTGCTTTGTTTTGCTCTGCATTGTCTGAATTATGAAGAGGAAGAAATGATCGAGGATGTATCATACTGACTCCAAGTCAGTCTCAGAGTATGTACCACTGGTCCTAGACTAGTCTCAACCAACTCGAAGTCAGTGTCATAGTGGGTACAACTCTCACCATTGGTCCTAGACCAATATCATCCTCCACTGACTCAAAGTCAATCTTAGAGTGCATACCACTGGTCCTAGACCAGTCTCAACTGCCCTGAAGTCAGTGTCATTATATGTACCACTCCTACCAGTAGTCCTAGACAAGTATTGCAGGCTCATAGAGTGTACCACTAGTCCCAGACCAGTCCTGCACTGACATGAAGTCAGTATTGAAGTATGTACCATTGGTCCCAGACCAGTCTCAACCAACCCGAAGTCAGCATCATAGTATGTACAACTCCTACCACTGGTCCTAGACCAGTATCATTGGTCCCAAATCAATGAAGGTCATCCTAGTGTAGGGATTACGGTAGATACAACGATGCGTCCATCGGTACTACTGTGGTCCCTAACTTTGTTTCACTTCTCATTGATCAGATGAGAGGTACTTCCCATGAGTCCCAGATTGCATGGGTAGGATGCCTTGACAGGAGAACAAATTAATCCTGTCCACAGGAGAGCGAATCATCTTGTCCCATAAGTGAGCGAATCATCTTGTCCCACAAGAGAGCGAATCATCTTGTCCACAGGACAGCAAATCATCCCGTCCATAGGAGGGTGAATCATCCTATCCACAATCACCATGGAGAAAAAATCATCCAAGCCTGACAGGAGAACCAATACTCTTGCTACATAGTCATCATGGAGAACACATCATCTAGACCTCACAAGAGAACTAAGCATCCTGCTACATAGTTGCTATGGGGTGTCATAGGGAAAGTTTTGATTCTTTTACCCTGTTCGTAATATGTCACTCCAAGAAGTACCCCACACCCCCTGGAGCTCCTAGAGCTCAATTTATCATATTGGACCCTCATCAGAGGGTCTTTGAACAACATCAAGTTGTCCTCGGAAAGTCGGGAATTTTACTTTCCCTAGGGGCTTTGTCAAAATGTCGGCGACTTGTTCATCTATACCCATATGTTGGAGCCTGATAGCTCCCTGCTGCACCATATCTTGAATATAGTGATACATGATATCGATATGCTTGGAGAGATCATGAAATATAGGATTCTCTAACAAACGAATCCCACTCTGGTTGTCACATAGGATCATGGTGGTATCCAATGTAAATCCAAACATCTTACTAAAGAGTTTTGGCAACTAGACTACATCATAGGAGGCCATGCTAGCAGCAATATGCTCTGCTTCGGCGGTGCTCAAAGTCACATATTTTTTCTTCCTGCTCATCCAGTATATCGAAGCAGATCCCAGGGAGAGGCAGCACACTAATGTGCTCTTACAGTCCTCCATATTGCCTGCCCAATCAGCATTTATGTATCCAAATAGTCTCACATTTCGGACAGTGTATCTAAGCCCATATGTGATTGTGCCACGAAGATATCTTCATAGATTCTTAGCACCAATCCAGTGTATGTGGAGAGGTTCAACCATGTGTTGACTCAATGTGTTGACCTCAAATCATATGTCTAGATGAGATTTCACCAAGAACATTAATGCTCCTATGAGTTGCCAATCCTCAGTGGCATTTTGTAAAATAGGTCCAACAACACTATTGCTTAACTTCTTAAAGTCAAGCTCCATTGGGGTAGATACAGGCTTGCAGTCCACCATACGAAACCTTTCTAGTATCTTCTCCACATGTTTTCCTTGAGATAGGAAAATTTCCCCTATCTTTTGCCATACTTCAAGTCCTAGAAAATAGTGCATTAGTCCTAGGTCCTTCATTTCAAATTCAGAAGCCAACTCCCTCTTACATTTGTGAATGAGAGGGTCTGCACTTGTTAGGAAGAGGTCATCCACATATAGCACCAGTATGAAAGGTTTTTCATCCTCAACCTTAAAGTAAAGGTTAGGATCAACTTCACTCCTAGTGAATCCTAACTTCATGAAGTAGCTATCGATCCTCTCATACCATGTTCAAGGTGCTTGCTTCAGCCCATAGAGAGCTTTCTTCAACTTGCATACATGAGATTTTCAATCATAAATCTCAAATCCTTTAGGTTGCTTCATGTAGACCTCTTCTTTGATCGAACCATGCAAGAACGTGGTCTTGACATCCATCTGATGTAGGTTCTGTCCTTTTGAAACTGTAAGGGCTATGGATGGTCGTATATTTGGCAACAGGTGCAAATATCACATCATATTCTATACCTTCCTTCTGGGAGAAACCACAAGCAAGAAAATGAGCCTTATAATTTTCCGTACTTCCATCTGCTACATGATTTATCTTGTAAAGCCATTTAGAAGTGACAATTGTCTTGTCCTGGGGTCTGGGAACTACTTCCCGGACATCATGAAGTAGCCCCCTAAGCCATGAAGGCCTCTTCCTAGAAGAGGAAGGTTCAGGTGTATAAATAGGATCCATAGGTTCCTCCACATTAGGCATTGATACATCATCTACCCCTAGAAAATTTGGAAGTCTTTTATCATGATTCATGAAGCATAGCATGAACAACTTCCATAATCGTATGGTTCTTCCTTTCTACCACACCATTCTGCTCAGGAGTATGTGGTGTAGTAGTCTCCCTCTTAATGCCTGCCTCTTTACAAAAATCATGAAACTCGTTAGGTTCATATTCCATCCCATTATCAGTCCTTATGACCTTGATCTTCTTTTCGGTTTGATTCTCGATCAAGGTTTGAGATGTGTCACAAGACATGAGACCTAGCGGACTTCCTCCATCCTGATATAATGAATCAACTTGAAACCCAAGGTGAAGGCATCTTTAACATCATTTTTCTATATACGTACCTTGCCATCATTGATGGTTACCTTGTAGCCTTTGTCTTCCATTTCCAAAATGGACACCAGGTTCCTTTTGAGATCAAGTACATATAATACATCCTGTAGGTGGATTGCATTACCTTGATTCAATTTAAGAGAGAAATTTCCTACACCTTTCACGAGATATTTCATATTATCTCCGAGAATACTTTCCAGGTTAGTTTCTTTCTCTAAGAGATTATGGAGAACTTCTTTGTAACCAGTGAAGTGCCTTGAGGTGGCACTATCAATGAGTCAAATTCCCATTGATTCTGAAGGAGCAGAGGTATATAGAGCAGCTGGTAGATAATATTCATCTTTCTTATTTTCAACAAGGTTTGATTTCCTGGAATTTATAGCCTTTTTGAATGGTTGTCCTCTTCCTTGATTTCCAACACTCCTTTTGCCTATGCTATTTGATTCGTCATTCCTTTGATTCCCATGAGGGGGATTTTGATCATCATCCCAGTGTGAGTCCCTTATATTAGGGCACCCCCTTGCATAGTGACCTGCTTTATTCTAACATCATCCTTTTCTTCCACCCTTAGGTCCACCCTTTCTTTTAGATTTAGACCCGAAATTATTTCTTTTCTTAGCATGAGAAGAAAAGGCAGTAGGAGGACCTTTAGGCATGGACATTTCTTTTTCTTCTATCCTTGTTTCTTCTTGAATGCATATTTCCATTAATTCCTTGAATCCAGGAATTATGTTATTGTTTAGAAGAGTAGTCCTGAACATGTACCATTCAGATGGTAATCCTCCAAGAGTCATGAGTGCCATTTCCCTATCAGTAATTATCTCCCCGACAGACAATAGATCGTTCTTGATCTTGTGATTCGTAAGAAGTATGCTTGCATATTCTCATCTTTACCCTTCTTAATTTCCTTCAACTTATTTCTAAGAAACAAGACTTGATTTGCATCATTGACTTTAAATAAACTCACCAGTCTATCATATATTTACTTGGAGGTGTTCAGGTCGGAGATGTAGGCCACCAAGGGTTTGTCAATGGAGTCCTTGATGATCTTCTTTTTTTTTACTTCATTGGTTTCCCAATTGATCCTGGAAATAGCAGGTGCATTTGATGGAGGCTCAATGATATTGCCTCTCACATGATCCAACACTCCTTGACCCTCAAGGGTTAGATCGATAGACATCTTCCATCCGTGATAGTCAGCTTTCTCACGGAGCTTTTCCTCAGCAGGAAACAATGATGAGGACCCCATAGTTCTTCTAGGATAGCCTTACCAATCTTCTCTTCGGCGATTGATAATGCTCTTTCTCGGGATTTATCTTCACCTCATCTCTGATACCATGTTAACATATGGTATGTTCTATGCTTATAGTAGTTTACTTCTTTTTATTATTATTATCCACGGATTAGCAATCACATATGCATAAAGTAAAGTGCAGATAGAACATTAAATGATCGACAGAAAACAAGCCAAGACAAGAGACACAAGATGTCGCGGCTAGCCAAGGAAAAACCCCACAATGTGTGGGCAAACCCTTTGATCAAATCTTCCTTTATCTTAAATAATCCAGCAGAGAGAAATAGTACATAAATCAGATTTATATTTGTAGCAGCAAACCCTAGATCAGTCCCAAACTAGGGCAAATAATATCTCACAAATCGACCATCAGATCGGCTCGATTCCACCACCAAAATGTATGGCCTTCAGAGGAGGTCTAGATGAACCTACAACGTAGTTCATAAGAGGAGGTTTGATGGTCTACACTGCTCAAAGTTTGGATCTACAATTGCAGCTTTAGTTTCGCAACTTCCTTCAAACTAGGGTAGTCGATATCTCGAAAACCAATTGTTGGATCGGCTTGATTCCACCACCAACATTTGTAGCCTTCAGAGGAGATCTGGATGGACCTATAGTGTAGTTCTGATAAGGAGATCTTCTGGTCCATGCAGGTCAAACTTTACTTCTGCAGTTGCTGCCTTAAAATCCGCAACTACTCCTCCACTTGTGTGAGAAAGGTCTCTTTTCTGCGCAGTAGAGAAAAGCCTCTTCTCTGCACAGGAGAGAGAGAGATGTGAGGAATGAGTGAGTGAAAAATGAGGAAAATTCTTTCTATATTTATACACAACTGTTGATGTTTGAATAGATGCGACTGTTGGGCTTCTGAGCCTACATGAGTTGTGGGTCAGCTTGATAATACTTCCATAATCAAAATAAATTCATATCTCCATAAATACTTATCGGAATCAGATGATCTTTAGATCAATCCTACACCTATAAATGATAGGATTCTAATAAAAATATTATCAGCCATGTTTGAGATGTCCCTCATTGAGTTTGGCCCTAGTTTCCAATATAACAAACCTCAACACTGTTGCTAAATGCTCGACACACTCTTCCCCTTTTTTAGAGTATACCAATGTATCATCAATGAACACAATAAAAAACTTATCTAAATATGGAGGCAACACACTATTCATCAAACACATGAGTGTATCTATAGCATTAGTTAAACCAAATGGAACAACAACAAAATCATAATTCCCATACCTGCTCCTGAACAAAGTCTTGTAAATGTCCTCCTCTTTGATGCGTACTTGATGGTATCCGGATCTCAAGTCAATCTTTGAGAACATTGCTACTCCCTTCAGTTGATCGAACAAGTCTTAAACCCTTGGCAAAGGGTACTTATTCTTGATAGTCATTTTATTCAGCTACCTATAATCAATGCATAATATGAGTGTTCCATCCTTATTCTTCACAAACAATACTAGTGTGCCCTATGGTGATACACTTGGTCTAATATATCCCTTGTCCACTATTTCCTTCAACTGGAACTTTAACTCAACCAAATCATATGTGCTCATCCTATAATTTTCTTTCGATGCCAAAGCTACTCTTGGCACTAACTCAATAGAAAAGTCTACCTCCCTTTGAGGTGGCAACTATGTAATGTCCTCAGGGAATACATCCTGAAACTGCTACAAAAAAGGTACCTGCTCAACACATCGGCATACTCAACTTCCTCACCCTTATCACTAGAAATGTGTACTAAAAATAGATTACACCCCTTCTTGTGGATACACTTTTCTTGTATACTTGTCACCAACCTAGCTGATGTGGATTTCTTCTTACCCTGCAAGACTCTTGGTTCCCGATTATCATCAACACACTCAATATATTTGTCATAGAAGTCTACCTTGGTTCTATGAAGATACAACCAATCGATGCCCAAGAAAACACTATATGAACCCAATGGTAATACATTTAAATGTGTTGCGGTAGGCATACCATTCAAATCGAATGCACAATCTCTTACCCAATGATTGACTCATTTCTTTTTACCTGTAGCTAACTGCACTAACCAAGATTCTGCATGCAATTCATTACTCAAACCACACTTATCCACCAACTCAGGACTAACATAGTTATAATTAGATCCGGGGTCAATCAAAATAGAAATAACTTGATCATAGAGCTTACCATCCATCTCAACGATAAATGCCTAATGATCCAGCTATTTGTTATCCATTGCTGCATAGATACATGGAATACTCTGACTGACATCCCCAATAGTCTATGCCTCCTGCGCACTGTATATATGAGGTTGACCACCCTAATTCTATGGAAAATATCTCTTGTGATGATGTTTTCTAGAAGTCCAACACTCTGTAGGCTTCCAACCTCTGTCCTTATTCATTTCTTTAGTTCGATGTCCCTATCCTCTATCTGATGCATTCAATCTCTTAGGTTAGGGGGTCCAACATTCTTCTTGTTATCTGTACCTTGTGGCCTTGCTCACTTTTTGTCCCATTTTCCTTTTTTCTTTACATTACCTCTCCAGTCTGACTTAGTCTCAGTTCTACACTTCGATTATTCATAGCAATGATTCAACTTCCCAATGACTTCCTCAAGTAACCGAGGCTCATAATAGTCAATCTGATCTCTAAATGCTAATGGAAAACCACTAACAAATCTCTGAACTTTAGTTTTCTCATCAGTAAGATACGGTACATACCTCAATAGTTCTAAAACATGGTCGTGTAATCTTCCTTTGTCATTAACCCCATCCTTAGCTCATAGAATTATTTTTCCTTACTGTCATAGTACCTTTCTGATAAGTGCTTCTTCCTGAAAAGCCTCTTAAACTCGCTCCAGCTAGAGTCATCTATCCTAATGTCTCTAACCCGCTTAACATATTCCCACCAGATGTTTGCTTTACGTTTCAAGTTGAAGATAGCTATTCTAGCCTTCATGTTGTCTATGTACTCATCCAAATCAAAGAATTTGTTCATTCCAAGTATCCAAACCTCTGCCTGTTTCGGCTTTTTGACATCTCCATCAAATGTAGGTTGTTTTGCTTTCTTGAATTCATTCGGAAAGTATCCCCTATTATTCCTTCTATAAGGATGATAGCAATGATGACCATGATGTCTATTAGAACCATAAATAGAATAATACATGTACTCATCACCCCTCCTATCTAGAGTGTACAAAACATACCATCTCTCACTGTGTTAGATCTATTTGACCTGTGTCTACTAGGAGATCTATTGCCATATGCCCCATTAGTTCTAGTCCATGGCTGATCTGAAGTGGCCCCTGTCACTGCAAGTCTAACAAAATCTGAAGAAGTATTTCATTAACCTTTGCTTGCTTCTCTTGTGCCTATATGATTCAGTCCTTATCTGCCTTGCAACTCCTTATCTCTTCTTTAAGTTTCTTAGTGTAACTGCCAAATTAGAAGGATTCCCAATACCATATTGCTCTTCAGATTCATATGGAGAGTCTTTGTAGTCAACCATCTTGCTATCCATTTGATATTTCTTCCTACAAGGCATAATAAGTTAGATCACCCAAATCATAATAAACCAACGTACCTTAGTATAGTTTAGGGATATTACCTCATCTGCAAGATAACCAAATTAGCATGATACATGTATAACATAATCATAACATCATATAGACATACATAAATGAATGTATCAACACATAAAAATCGCTCTAGCTAGGGTCCAGTCATCAATGCAAGGCCATATCAATAATGCATATTAGGACCTCATGCATGAAAATGACCATTACTCCATTGTACACATTTCCATATGCAACTATCAACTACACCTACACATAAATGCATGTTGTCGAGCATAAGCGACCAATTCTTGTAATCAACCTACAAGACTAATACATGTAATCAAAATATTTAAGAATGTAACCTCACATACAAGGATGTAAGTAGGTGACATAAAATCAACATATAAGTGACATATAATCCATATACAGTTAGTCACATACTTATGAAAATGAATTTCAAAAAATCAATATCAAATTCTCCATGATAACCATACTACAACCATAATCAATCATCAAGAAAATGCAACAAGAAAATGTTATGCAAGTGTAAGAGACACACATGCAACTAACATGCATGCATGATCAATACACTTCCCATCTAATCTGAGAGTTGATCCATGCTCTGATATCACTCTATAACACCCTCGTCCAACATCTACCCACATAACTAGCCAACCAAGGATAAACATGTGAAAGAGGCTACTATGATGGGAGTCAAATTCCTATGTGACCTTAAGCAAGTGGAATAGATGGAATCATAACACATAGCCCTCTAACTTGAGCCTTGGGACCCACAATAACCAAAAAAGCGCCTTAAACAACTTGCCCTTGAAACCTACTAAGGTTTTGACCAACTTAGGCCAGAGTAACACTCCCTAGACACAACACAAGAGAGTTATAATTCTCTCTAGCCCTTAGCCAAATGCATTAGTCTCTAGGGTAATGCTCGGTTTGGCTAGCAATTTTGGGATTTGAGCCACCTTTTCAAGCCTAGAGCCCAAAACACTACCTAGAATGGAATGATAACTTAAAAGTGGTAAAAGTACAGGTAAAAAATGATGCCAAAGCAATAAACTGAACAAGACCATATCCAGACCCCTACTAGTCCTGACAAGCATTTTGTCAAACATATCATCAACATGTAAACTAGAGGCATAAACAACATAATTAAGTGTAGGGATCTCATACTTATCTAAGAATCGCCATAAACCATTGTTTCCTCATGTCATTCATTGCTTATCATTTATGAGGATATAGACACATTATCCATTCGTAAAAAACTAAAAACAAGATGAGAGTCATACATAGTTCCTGCCACAATATATACATATAACTAGTTGTTTTAATAGCTACAACCACCCTCCAATTTTTTTCCTTAGTTTCATTTTGAAGCGTCCCTACCAAAATTCTAAGCAGCTGGTCTTGCACTTCCTAGGTACTTGTGTTTTCAATTGAGTTTATTTTTGGCTTTACAGCTTGTGCTTTCTAACTTGTCTTGTTTTCTGACCACAAGCTAACCTCCTGTGACTTAGTATTAATGTGGTTCTTGTGATGTCTTGGAAAACTATGCAGTCCTCAAGGGAAGCCTCCTCCACTATCAGTAATTGCGTAGAGTAGCCTGACAATGGGATTTATCTTAGGAATTGTTTAAACCTAGCTCACAACCTGTCTTCAACTCAAAAATTATGTAGAGCATGTGAGGCAGCCATATCCACTCAGCCTAGGAATTGTGTAGAATCATTTTTCAGTTGTTTTCCACTGCATGTGTCAGTAGGTTGCTTGGTTCCCTCCAGAACTCACAATTCTTCCTTGCATGCATGAAAACCTTTCTAGAAAAAGAAAAAAAGAAAAATCAAAATGCATCCCTATAAAATAACGATCTATTTTTAGTAAGCGAGAGTTACACTTAAGTTGATTTTAGAAACTTCATGCCAAGTGTCACTTTTTCCTAGATTTGTGGCATGGGCATCATAAACCCTAAATCTATCAAATCTATTTAAACGACACCTCAGAGCTCATTCTATACATTTTATCTTGGAGCTCTCGCATTCCCGAGGCATCTAGGAACCTTTGACGCATATTTTCTAGGTAAGTTTTTCTTTTTAATTCTTTTGCTCCCTTTTCTATCATTTTTCTTTTCTTGCCTTGTTTGAGTGTTGTTTTGCATGTTTTACTAAACGAATGTTGGTGTTTTAGCTTATTTTAACTTGTAGAAGTGTTTTTTCAAGTTTTGCATTGCATTTCCTTAGTGTCACATGCATGACCCTATTTCTACACTAACGATTGACCTTGCGAAGACTCTCTTCATGAGCTCTATTGTTCTTCCGTTTGACTAATTCCTACACTTGATTTTATTACATGCATTTCCATTCAGTCATATATGCACCATATTTTCCCATGCATTCAGATCTATTCATTTTCAAGTCACTCTTGGGCATATATGAATTTCCTTGGCTCAAATATTGCTTTGCCCGACATGCACTATGCATT
Source organism: Pinus taeda (assembly GCA_000404065.3). Taxonomy (NCBI): domain Eukaryota; kingdom Viridiplantae; phylum Streptophyta; class Pinopsida; order Pinales; family Pinaceae; genus Pinus; species Pinus taeda. Next base: position 8,930 of record APFE030778746.1, on the reverse strand, counting down.
CTTGGACCTCAAGGTTCTGCCTTGGCTCTAGGAATTATGTGCAAGCATCCTATCACTGGCCTCTAGCTAGGCTCTGTGGAGTTATGGGAGACAGTACCGAGTCTTTCCCACTCAGACTGCACAATGCATAGTTCCAGCCAACAACATAGGTAGACTGAACTATGTAATGTGCAATTCCAGTCCACAGTCAACCTCACTAGACTATGCTCTGCACATGTCCATTCAACAACACATCTCACTGGAAGTTGGGACTATGTAATGCATAGTTCCAGCTGACTATCCCCAACCTCTGAGAGTCACTACTGTGAAATGTTTCCCAACATTCATCCAAATTGTTACATGATTGATCCTTAAAGTGCTATATGTTTTTAAACTGACACATTGTTGCCATGAGTGTTCTCTTTGTCTCCAAGTACATCAGTTGTTGAGCAGTCTCTTAGTAGTACAAGCATCATGGTTTCCAAGAGAGTTGGATAAAAGGAAATTGTAGAGAGCAACACTGGAGATGTAGTTGAACAACTGCCTATGAATTTTCCTATCTATGTAGACACACAACTATTCATAGAAAATGACATGAAGATCACATGGAAAGAAATAAAGGGCATATTTGCAGGCAGTTTCAAGGAAGATCTTGAAGATCGACAAGTCTGGTTCAACATTAACAAGTCAAGCTTGTACAAGATTGCATGTAGGTACCCTGCCTTCCCATGCATGGATTTCATTGACTGGGTTGTCTCACATATTGATCTCGAGACAATGACATTGAGCAATACCAGTGGAACATAGCTTGACACCTTCAGGACAGAAGACTACCATCATATATATAACTTGCTGCTATAGGTGAATCACATGGACACATTGTTCTTCGCTCCCAACAGTAATGTGAATACTAGAGATATCATTAAGCATTGGGTAAAGGCTTACCAACTCTTGGTCATCTTCGCATGTTGCATTTATGGTCGAGAGATCATAGAGACCTTCCCATGGAGTTGGTTGATTGTGTTAGATCAGTTGGAAAATGAAGGAAGGCCCTTCAATTGGTCAGACATGTTGTATTTTCAGCTGAACCTTCATGTGTCTATTGCCTGGAGTCTGCCTAAGGATGGATAAGAAAGTTTTTTTATGTCCACATTCCTACTTGATGAAGTCTGTGCCCAACAACAGTTCCTTGGCATGGGTTGGAGATGGACATCATTAGAGGACGTTGTGAACATTTATTGCAATTTTTTCTCTAAGTAAAGCTACTAAGGAGTCATGATGAGACTGTTTGACCACTTCATCACCCTGTTGTACAAGACGATATCTGAATGGGATCTACCTTGCATGTCGCAAGAGGCGATGTAGGCATTGCTTAACATTGCAGATTGGTATGCCTCATCCGATGGCACCTTCATGAGGATGTTTGCAATGGAGAAGCCTCCACATGAGCTACCAAGGTTTTCCACAGACAAGATGGTCGTGCAAGAGGTTTCATACCAAATCTCCACAAGGTTATCATCATGACTACACAGGAGGAAGAAGGCATTGTGGCCCACTCTTCCTTTCCGTATTGGATTGTATGAGATCTGTACTTTAAAGGATGCAGATTTCGAGGCCAAGGACTTGAAGAAGTTAAATCCATACAATCCTCACTGCATATGCAAAGAGCATAACATAAAGGTGTAATATCCATGTATCCATGGGAGATGTCATTGGTGAGAGGAAGATCCTTTGAGGTATTGCTGCAATTCCTCTAGGTTCAACGAACCAGTTAGCATAGCAGTAGAATGGAAAGTAGCACTCCATGTAGTAGCACCATAGGAAGCAACAACAACAAAAATAGTGAGCAGAAAATTGGTACAAGACAAAGGCAAGAGGAATATTGTTCAGATCACATAGGTAGAGAAAAGCTACAAGTTTAAAGAGGATCCACTTGTTGAGAAAGTAGATTTGGAAATAGAGGCAAAGAGGTGATAGCATGAAAGGAGAGTAACACAAAGAAAGAGGGAAAGGAAATGACTGGAAGAATCAGAAAGGAAGTTGCAAGAGGTAGAGCAGAAGTTTAGAGAAGAATAGGAGTTGCACATAAGAGAGAGGGAAGCGAAGCATGAACAGGATCAAGAACAGGACGAAGCACAAGGCACATTGTCAGAGAAAACTGTGTCGATACAGGTTGAAGACTCAAATATTCCAGCAGCAGATGAAGAACATGGTGAGCAGCCACATGGATAAGAAATTTCTCAATAGGATGAATAGATGATTGAATAGATGGACATGAAGATGGTACAAGAGAAGCAAGATCAAGATATCAACCTCATGCCAAGAGCACCCGAGCTCACCCCATGGGCTTTACCACCTCTGACATTAGAGAAATTCTAGAGTGAACAAGGGGAGACTCTTCTCCTTGATGATAATTTGGAGATGGATGTGTGCAATCTCGCATTTAATGAGTCACAATAATGGATTGTACAAGAAAGAAGAAAGAAGCTTCTAGATGATCATACATCACTTGCACACATAAAATAAAGGGTGATTGTACCATATGTGAGAAGGCATCCAGTTTCCATGACCGAGGCTTCTAAGGCTTATGCAGAAACCATAAGTTCAACGGTAAGTTCTTGATATCAGAGAATGATCGAATGGCAAAGGACTTGCAAGAGGCCAGGAAAAAAATATAGTAGTCCATGGGATCCACAATGAGAGAGATTAAGAAAGCAATAGTGGCAAAGATATCTACATTGAAGGTTGTCATGCTGACACTGTATAGCATATTTGTCACCCTGCACAAAGCAGTTATCCATCTATATGCCTTTCAGCAGAAGTGCATGCAGACAAACCAAACTCTCAAATACATTCATGTTGATATCATGTACATTCAGGAATGGACAATGAGCTACAAGGGAGCCTTGCCATACTTGCACAAGAAGATGAATCCATAGGTTGAGCTAGACAAATCACAGATTCAAATGTTAATCTGGAACTATGATCATCTCCCTCCACACATCACTACCATTACATCTTCCTATGCACAGTTGTTCAGGAGTCTAGATGTCATAGTGTGAATGCAAAAGATCAGTTGCATCGGAACCCTCACATAGGAAAGAAGGAAGAACCGAGTCATGTTGGATGTCGATGACTACATAGAGAATTTGATGTGCAAGGCCACCAGTGATTACTTATAGTTCAGTGCAAAAAAATTATAGAAGTACGTCGGTGGTCCAGCCACACTCAATATAATGCCGCACATGCTTCAGGTTGAGCTGGACAGAAGTTTGAAAACCATATACACGGAAG
>APFE030778737.1:0-19333 GCA_000404065.3 Pinus taeda | reverse complement strand
AAAAAATAAAAAAAAAACAAGTATCCTGTTTTAGGTTAACCATTAAGTCCTCCTAAAGGCTAAACAAGGTTTTAGAGATGTAGAGGATATATAAGTTTATAAATCGAATTGATGCAATAGCTATGAAAAAACCACGAGTCTGAAAGTGATAACGATCATGGAAACTAAGAAATTTCATTCCCTTCCTTCATCCTATAGGTATTCTAAATTGCAGAAGAAAAATTACACATCTATATATTCAATCAAGTCAGTCAATACTCTATTATTACTAGGTTTTCTGCAATAGACAAACTTAAAGTAACGATTAATTGGTAAAGCTCCACACACGTCTGATGCATTAATAAAGCTCCAGGCACATCTGAAACTTTGTAGAAACGTATAAAGTATCATCATTTAAAGTATAAATGTTGATCATGACAATTAAATTTGTGTTTTTTTTAAATGGTTCAGATCATGCTTCATATGAAGTTTGGAAGTTGATTTGAAACATGCATGTTTTGAAATGTGCATGTTATATTTCAAGAAGCCTTCTTTTCAAAAATCCTAAACCCCCAAATATCAATTTTATTGATCATTCATTACCAGCTTTATTCATGGGCCTTCATTACGAGTTTGATTATATCTCGACGTTGAGCAAGCTTAGAGGTTTCATTACCGAATTTATTTAATGGCCTTCATTACGAGTTTGATTCTCTTTATATGAAAATCATGATCAACCATGGTCCAATGCCACATTCTGAAAAAATATTGTCTCAATATGAAAACCAATCATGGTCAACATGATCAACCATGCTTGTTTTAGGGTTTATGATATTTATCTTAGGGATTATATACCTTGGGTTTATAGTATTAATCCTTTGGGTTTTTTATGCTTTTAGTATTAATCCATTGTTTTTATTAGTACCTTTGGTTTAGAATATCAATCCCTTGGATTTATTAATCTAAGGGTTCATATTCCTAAGGTATAATATTATTGATAGGGTTAATAATATTAATCCTAGGGATTAATATAGATCCCTTAAGTCTATAATCCACTAGGTTTATAATATAAATTCCTTGGGTTTATGATATTAATGATAGGGTTTATGTTCCTGGTTTTAATTTTAAGCCCAATGTTTACAATATTAATCCCTTAGGTTTATTAATTTTAGGGTTTATATTCCTATGGTTTAATACTCATTCTAGGGTTGAATGTTATTCCCCTCGATTTTTAATCCCTTGGGTTTTTAATATTAAACCATGGTCAACCATGTTTGTTTTACAGTTTATAATATTTATCTTAGGTTTTATATACCTTGGGTTATACTATTAATCGTTTTGGTTTCTTAGGTTTTTAGTATTAATCCCTTGTTGTTCTTAGTTCCTTAGGTTCATATTATCAATCCCTTGGGTTTATTAATCTAAGGGTTCATATTCCTAGCATATAATATTATTGATAGGGTTTATAATATTAAGAAGTGTTTTAGGTTTATGATATAAATTCCTCGGGTTTATAGTATTAATCATAGGTTTTATATTCGTAGGATTTGATATTAATCCTAGTGTTTACAATATTTATCCATTGGGTTTATTAATCATAGAGTTTAATATTTGTCTCGGGGTTTAATATTTGCATCGTTACATTACAAAACTTGGGTTTAATACAAGGTTTGTAATATTATGACTTTTTAATATTTAGTTTATAATACTAATTTTTAATATTGTCTTTATAATTTGTGATACTAGGGCTTATAATATTAATCATAGGGTTTAATATCAATCCCTTGGGTTTAAAATTATTCCCCTCATTTTATAATCCATTTATTTTATAATATTAATCCTTTATGTATATTAATTTCTTAGATTTACAGTAATAATATCTTGGGTACATAATATTAATCCTAAGGTTTATAATATTAAATTAGGGTTTATATTCTTAGTGTTTAATATCAATCCCATGGTCTAATGTTATTCCCTTTGGTTTTTAATCCCTTTGGTTTTTAATATTAATCCAATGGGCTTAGTAATCCATTGGGTTTATAATATTGTTCTTAGGGTTTCTAATAATATTTCTAATATGGTTGCATGTCACATTGTGACAAGGATTGTCTCACCATGAAAATAAATCATGTTTATTTTAGTCTTTGAAATATTTATATTTGGGTTTACGAATGTTGGGTTTATAATATTAGTCCCTTGGGTTTAATATTATTCCCTTGGGTCCATAATCCCTCGGGTTTTAATATTAATCCCTTGGGTTTATTATTCATTTGGGTTTATTATTTCAATCCCTTGGGTTTATTATTCCCTTAGCTTTATAATATCAATCATGGTAAACCATCGTCAATGTCAACCGTGGTTGAATGTCACATTGTGACAAGGATTGTCTCACCATGAAAATAAATCATGTTTATTTTAGTCTTTGTAATATGCATATTTGGGTTTACGAATGCTGGGTTTATAATATTAGTCCCTTGGGTTTAATATTATTCCCTTGGGTCCATAATCCCTCGGGTTTTAATATTAATCCCTTGGGTTTATTATTCATTTGGGTTTATTATTTCAATCCCTTGGGTTTATTATTCCCTTAGCTTTATAATATCAATCATGGTAAACCATCGTCAATCATAGCCAAACATGGTCAACCATGGTTGAATGTCGCATTGCGACAAGAATTGTATCACCATCAAAATAAACCATGTTTATTTTAGTGCTTGTAGTATTTAAATTTGGGTTTATCAATGTTGGGTTTATAATATTATTCCCATGGTTGAATGTCGCATTTTGACAAAGATTGTCCCACCATGAAAACAAACCATGTTTATTTTAGTGTTTGTCATATTTATATTTGGGTTTACGAAGGTTGGGTTTATATTATTCCCTTGGGTTCATAATCCGTTCGGGTTTTAATATCAATCGCTTGGGTTTATTATTCCCTTAGGTTTACAATATCAATCATGGTCAACTGTGGTTGAATGTCACATTCTCACAAGGATTGTCTCACCATGAAAATAGATCATGTTTATTTTAGTCTTTGTAATATTTATATTTGGGTTTACGAATGTTGGGTTTATAATATTTGTCCCTTGGGTTTAATATTATTCCCTTGGGTCCATAATCGCTCGGGTTTTAGTATTAATCCCTTGGGTTTATAATATCAATTCCTTAGGTTTATTATTCCCTCAGGTTTATAATATCAATCATGGTAAACCATTGTCAATATTAGCCAAACATGGTCAACCATGGTTGAATGTCGCATTGCGATAGGAATTGTCTCACCATCAAAATAAACCATGTTTATTTTAGTGTATGTAGTATTTATATTTTGGTTTACCAATGTTGGGTTTATAATATTATTCCCATGGTTGAATGTCGCATTTTGACAAAGATTGTACCACCATGAAAACAAACCATGTTTATTTTAGTGTTAGTAATATTTATATTTGGGTTTACGAATGTTGGGTTTATATTATTCCCTTGGGTTCATAATCTCTTCGGGTTTTAATATCAATCGCTTGGGTTTACTATTCCATTAGGTTTATAATATCAATCATGGTCAACCATGGTCAACCGTGGTTGAATGTCACATTCTCATAAGGATTGTCTCACCATGAAAATAAATCATGTTTATTTTAGTCTTTGTAATATATATATTTGGGTTTACGAATGTTGGGTTTATAATATTAGTCCCTTGGGTTTAATATTATACCCTTGGGTTTGTTATTCCCTTAGGTTTATAATATCAATCATGGCAAACCATTGTCAATCATAACCAAACATGGTCAACCATGGTTGAATGTCGCATTGCGACAGGAATTGTCTCACAATTAAAATAAACCATGTTTATTTTAGTGTTTGTAGTATTTATATTTGGGTTTACCAATGTTGGGTTTATAATATTATTCCCATGGTTGAATGTCGCCTTTTGACAAAAATTGTCCCACCATGTTTATTTTAGTGTTTGTAATATTTGTATTTGGGTTTACAAATGTTAGGTTTATATTATTCCCTTGGGTTCATAATCCCTTGGGGTTTTAATATCAATCGCTTGGGTTTATTCTTCCCTTAGGCTTATAATATCAATCATGGTCAACCATGTTCAACCATGGTTGAATGTCACATTCTCACAAGGATTGTCTCACCATGAAAATAAATAATGTTTATTTTAGTCTTTGTAACATTTATATTTGGGTTTACGAATGTTGGGATTATAATATTAGTCCCTTGGGTTTAATATTATTCCCTTGGGTCCATAATCCCTCAGGCTTTAGTATTATTCCCTTGCATTTATTATTCATTTGGGTTTATAATATCAATCCCTTGGGTTTATTATTCCCTTAGGCTTATAATATCAATCATGGTAAACCATTGTCAATCATAGCCAAACATGGTAAACCATGGTTGAATGTCACATTGCAATAGGAATTGTCTCACCATCAAAATAAACCATGTTTATTTTAGTGTTTGTAGTATTTATATTTGGGTTTACCAATGTTGGGTTTATAATATTAGTCCCATTGTTGAATGTCACATTTTGACAAAGATTGTCCCACCATGAAAATAAACCATGTTTTTTTTAGTGTTTGTAATATTTATATTTGGGTTTACGAATGTTGGGTTTATATTATTCCCTTCCATGTTTATTTTAGTGTTTGCAATATTTATATTTGGGTTTACCAATGTTGGATTTATAATATTAGTCCCATGGGTTTAATATTATTCCCTTCGGTTCATAATCCCTTGGGGTTTTAGTATTAATCCCTTAATTTTTTTAATTGCTTTGCATTTAGAATATTAATCATGGTCAACCATTGTCAATCATAGTAAACCATGGTCAACCATGTTTGAATGTCGCATTGTGGTAACGATTGTCTCACCATCAAAATAAACCTTGTTTATTTTATTGTTTGTAGTGTTTATATTTGGGTTTAACAATGTTGGGTTTATAATATTAGTCCCATGGGTTTAATATTATTTCCTTGGGTTCATAATCCCCTGGGGTTTTAGTATTGATCCCTTAGTTTTATTATTCCTTTAGGTCTATAATATCAATCCCTTGGGTTTATTATTCCCTTAGGTTTATAATATCAATCATGGTCAACCATTGTCAATCATAGACAACCATGGTTGAATGTCACATTGTGAAAAGGAACCATGTTTATTTTAGTCTTTCTAATATTTATATTAGGGTTTACCAATGTTGGGTTTATAATATTAGTCCATTAGTTTTAATATTATTTCCTTGGGTTAATAATCCCTTGGGGTTTTAGTATTAATCCTTTGGGTTATTATTAACTTGGGTTGATATTATCAATCATTGTCATCTTTATTAATCTCTTGTATTTATAATGTCAATCCTTTGTGCTTCTTGATCCCTTAGGTTTTTAATATTTATCCGTTGGGTTCACCAATTCCTCGGGTTTATAATATTAAACCATTGGGATTATTAGTTCCTTGGGTTTATAATATTAGTCTCATGGGTATAATATTATTCCCTTCGATTCATAATCCCTTGGGGTTTTAGTATTAATCCCTTCATTTTATTATTGCTTTGTGTTTAGAATATCAATCATGGTCAACCATTGTCAATCATAGAAAACCATGGTCAACCATGTTTGAATGTCATATTGTGACAACAATCGTCTCACCATCAATTTAGTGTTTACAATGTTTATATTTGGGTTTAACAATGTTGGCTTTATAATATTAGTCCAATGGGTTTAATATGATTTCCTTGGGGTTCATAATCCCTTGGGGTTTTAGTATTGATCCCTTAGTTTTATTATTCCTTTAGGTTTATAATATCAATCACTTAGGTTTATTATACCCTTAGGTTTATAATATTAGTCCCTTGGGTTTAACATTATTCCCTTGGGTTTATTATTCCCTTAGCTTTATATTATCAATCATGGTCAACCATGGTTGAGTGCCACATTGTGACAAGGATTGTCTCACCATCAAACTAAATCATGTTTAATTTAGTGTTTGTAGTATTTATATTTGGGAATACCAATGCTGGGTTTATAATATTAGTCCAATGGGCGAATGTCGCATTTTGACAAAGATTGTCAAACCATGAAAATAAACCATGTTTATTTTAGTGTTTGTAATATTTTTATTTTGGTTTACCATATTAGCCCAATGGTTGGATGTCCCATTTTGACAAATATTGTCTCACCATGAAAATAAATGATGTTTATTTTGGTCTTTGTAATATTTACATTTGGGTTTACAAATGTTGTGTCTATAATATTAGTCCCTTGAGTTTAATATTATTCCCTTCGATTCATAGCCCCTTGAGGTTTTAGTATTACTCACTTGGGTTTACTATCCATTTGGGTTTTAATATCAAACGCTTGGGTTTATTATTCCTTTAGGTTTGTTGGGTTGTGTTATATTTTTTTCCATGACTAGCCCTCGTAGTTAACCGGAGGATTAGAGGTGGGGGGGGGCGCAGAGCCCCCCCTTCGTTGTGCCGATTTTGTAGCGGGGGTTTCACAGGGGGTTTGAGGTGTACCCATAACCCCACTCTATGGGGTTCGGGGTAGCGCCCCAGAAAATTTTAGTTGTGGACCCTATGTTAGGTTGGGCGGACCCACCTATGGTTTTCTGCATGATTTTCACACATGTTTTTTGGACGCGATGGTTTTCGGTCCACGGTTTTGGACGCAATGGTTTTCGGTCCATGGTTTTGGACGCGAAGGTTTTCGGTCCATGGTGTTGGATGCTTTGGCATGTATAAATATGTATTGTAACCTTGAAAGGAATATAATGAAAAATCAAGCTGGTAGTCCCAATTTTGGGATCCAGGGGAAAGTCTCTATGTATATGTGATTTATGTGTTATGCTCTCGCATTGTTTATTTTCTGCGTTTTAGAATTCGTATGCAGGTAATTTCTATATAGGGTTAAAACCTACATTTGGTATCATAGAAGTTTTGTATTCAAGGGGACGCCTTTGTTGCTGAGGGATTTCGCTCAGGCTTGTGGTAGACCCTGTTCAGTAGGAGATCTGTGATATCGATTCAGGTGGTGAAAGAAGATGGTGAGTAGTGGAAAGATAGAGATCGAGAAATTTGATGGTCATATTTTTGAGTTGTGAAAACTCAAGATGGAGGATTTGTTGGTAGATAAAGATCAATGGATTGCGGTAGATTCAAGTACTAAACCAATGGGAGTGTTCAATGAAGAATGGAAGAAGTTGGATCGAAAGGAAAAGAGTACAATACTATTGTGTGTATTAGATTTAGTATTGTTGAATGTATCAGGGGAAGCTACAACGAAGGCCTTGTGGGACAAGTTAGGGACTTTGTACCAATCTAAGTCTCTGGTGAATAAATTGTTCCTGTGGAAAAAGTTGTATAACCTGAGGATGAAAGACGAAGACTCGGTGATAGAGCATCTAAATGCATTTAATACTGTGGTAAGTCAGTTAGTATCTGTTGATATTAATTTTAGATGAAGATAAGTGCATCAGTTTGTTGTGTTCTCTACCATATTCATGGGATAGTCTGGTTATTGCAATAGGTAGCAATGCAACTGCCTTGCAGTTTGATGAAATAGTCTCATCCTTACTGACAGAGGAGATGAGACAGAAAATATGGAGAGCCAGAATGGTGATACCTTGTTTGTATGAGGAAGGTCCCAGAACAGAAATAAAAGTAAGTCATTGAGTAGGAGATCTAAATCTAGAGGGAGATCTAAATCTCTAGGAAAACCTATAAAGGTGGTGTGCTGGAAATGTGGAAAGGAAGGGCACTACAAAAGGGACTGTAAATCTAAAGCTCCTAATAAAGGAAATGGATCTGATGATGTTCCTTCTACAAAGGTAAAAACCACCTCAGATGAAGGTGGGGATGTGTACTTGGCCTCTTCAAGTACTCATGTAGATCATGAGGCATGGTTGATTGACTCAGGTGCATCTTTTCACTTCACTCCCCATAGAGAGTGGTTTTGCGAGTATGATAAATATGATGGTGGTGATGTATTCTTAGGGGATGACAGGAAGGCTAGAATCATTGGTCGTGGAAAAGTAAAGTTGAAGTTGCAAAGTGGAAGGGTTAGAACACTTTCAGGTGTTCTGCATATTCCTGCATTAGCCAGAAACATGATTTATGTAAGCAAGCTGGATGATGTAGGTGTAAAAAAAATGTTCGAGAAGGATACCTGCAAGATGGTTTGTGGGGCACTGGTACTGATGCAGGGAGTTCGAATTGGAACTCTGTATAAGCTGCAAGCTAGCACTGTTATTGATGGGTGAAATAATTTCGTGGTTCCTGAAAGTGGAGTAGAAAATCTAGTGTCTTTGGAGAGAAGACCATGTTGTGGCATCAAAGGCTTGGACATATTGGAGAGAAGGACCTTCGAATACTTCATGGTAAAGATATGGTAGAAGGTATGAGTAATAGCTCTCTAGATTTTGATTTCTATGAAAATTGTGTATACGAGAAGCAAAATCAGGTGAGTTTCCCCTCTGGTAGTAAGAGGGCGAAACAAATATTAGATCTTGTGCACAGTGATTTGTTTGGACCTGTGAAGGTTCCATCACTGGGTAAGTCTGTGTACTATGCATCATTTATAGATGACTTCTCAAGGAATACATGGATATATTTCCTTAAGAATAAATCTGAAGCCTTTGATAGGTTTAACGAATTTAAAGATCTCATGGAAAATTAGACAGGGGAGAAGATAAAGGTGCTAAGGACAGATAATGGTGGAGAGTTTTGCAGCAAGGAATTTGAAGAATTCTATAAGAAGTGTGGTATAGCACAACAAAAGACTACTCCATATACACCTCAGCAAAATGGAGTTGTAGAAAGAATGAATATGATGTTGATGGAAAGGGCAAGAAGCATGCTCAGTGGTGCTAGGTTAGGACAAGAATTCTGGGTAGAGGTAGTGGATACTACATTTTACCTAGTAAACAAGTCACCTTCATTAGTGTTGGAGGATAAGACTCCACAAGAGGTATGGACTGGTAAGAAACCCTCTCTTTCATATCTGATGGTATTTGGGTGTGATGCATATGTGCATGTTCCAGAGGAGAAACGAACCAAATTGGATAGTAAATCTGAAAAGTGCATCTTTATTGGGTGTAAGGATGGTTTAAAGGGTTATAAGCTTTGGAACCGAGCCACACGAAAGGTTGTGTAGAGCCGATATGTGGTGTTCATATAGGTAAAAGATGTTATTAAACATGAAGTCCAACCAAAGGAACCTCAGAAGATAGAGTTTGAGCTTAAGGAGAAGAATCAGACTCTACAGCAGAGGAGGAATCAGAAGATGAAGAGCCACAAACTCTGGGTGTAAGAAGATCAGTTCGAGAAAGAAGGCAACTACAAAGGTATAGTCCATCTGCTTTCTATTCAAATTTTTCTTTATATATTACTGATGATGATCCCAGAACTGTGAAGGAAATAGTAGATTCAAAGGATGGAAAACTCTGGAAAGAGGCTATGGTTTATGAAATGACATCTTTGCACAAAAATGAGGCTTGGGATCTGGTGGAGTTGCCGGCTGGAAGGAAACCGATTGGCAACAAATGGTTGTTCAAGAAGAAGACAAATGCAGAAGGAAAGGTGGAGAAATACAATGCTCGGTTGGTAGCAAATGGTTATTCCCAGGTGCCGGGAATTGATTTTGGTGATATTTTTTCTCCTGTTGCCAAGGTAACTTCTATTAGATTACTTTTATCTATTGTTGCTTCTTTTGATTTTGAGGTAGAACAGATGGATGTGAAGACAACATTTCTTCACGGGGATATGGAAGAGGAAATCTACATGAAGCAACCTGAAGGCTTCGCGGTGAAGGGTAAGAAAGAACTAGTATGCAAGTTAAAGAAGTCTCTGTATGGGTTAAAACAGTCACCAAGGATGTGGTATCAGAAATTTGATACATTTATACGGGGACTTGGCTTCACCAGAAGCCAAGCAGATCATTGTGTGTATTTTAAATTAATTGGTGACCGTGTTATTTATCTGGTCTTGTATGTGGATGATATGTTGTTGGCTGGAAATGACAAAGAAATTATCCAGGATTTGAAGACCCAATTGTCCTCCAAATTTGACATGAAAGATCTCAGTGCTGCAAGCTATATTTTGGGCATGGAAATTAAAAGAGATCGGGCAAAGATGAGGCTCTGGTTGAATCAGAGGAAGTATGTTGAGACAATATTGTAGAGGTTTATTATGCAGGATAATAAACCGGTGAAGGTTCCTATTCTTGTAGGTGTGAGGTTATCTGATGAACAGTGTCCCAAGACACAAGAAGATGAAGAGGACATGTCCCGTGTTCCATATGCAAGTGCAGTCGATAACTTGATGTATGCCATGGTCTGTACTAGACCTGACATTGCACATGCAGTGGGAGTATTGAGCAGGTTTATGTCAAAACCAGGGAAGGAGCATTGGACAGCAGTGAAGCAGGTTTTCAGGTATTTGCGTGGCACTACTGATTATGGTTTATGCTACCAAGGAAGACCAGGATTGGACAGAGTGTTGGATATCTGTGGCTTGTTGATGCAGACTGGGCTGGAGATCTGGATTAGAGAAGATCTACAAGTGGGTAGGTGCTTAACCTATTTGGAGGTGTAGTCAGTTGGATGAGTAAGAAACAATCTGTAGTGGCAATATCAACTACAGAGGCAGAATACATGGCAGCCACTCATGCAAGCAAGGAAACAGTTTGATTGCAAAGATTGTGTTGAAGTATGGGGTTAGTACAGGGAGCTATAAGGATAGACTGTGATAGCCAAAGTGCAATTTTCTTGGCAAAGAACCCTGCTTATAATTCAAAGACAAAGCACATTGATGTTCAGTATCACTTTGTGAGGGATATGATAGAAGACAAAAAGATGTTTCTAGTAAAGGTGGACACTTTGAAGAATACTACAGATGCATTGACAAAATCTGTGAGCTCTAAGAAGTTCGCTTGATGTAGAGAAAAAATGGGTGTTTCAAGGTGTTGAAATTATGATACAAGTATGACATAGGTGTTGTCCTTGATGGCAACTCTCTCAGGTGAAAGATCACAGTATAGCATGTAAACAACAAAGAATGAAGAAAGAAAGGCATATGCAGGTTCACCATTGACCAAGCCACGTATAAACATAGGTTCACTGCATACAAAGGTGCGTATACAAAAAGGTATATGCAGGTTCACCATTGACCAAATCACGTATATACATAGGTTCTTTATATACAAAGGCGCGCATAATGTACACACACACTTTCACAGAAGGAAAGGTGCATACATGTTGGTAAACTAAGTTTTGGTTCGTGGTATTTGGTCCATGGTATTTTGGTATTGGTACATGGTATTTGGTCCAAGGTATTGACCCTAGCGATTGGACCCAAGCTATCGGTCCTACGTGGTTTTGGACCATGGTATTGAGAGAGGCCTAAACCTATATAAGGAGAAGAAGATCATTATGCCAAAATGCAAGTGTGCAAGTGATGAATATCTGATGAAGTGTGAGATCTAGTATGCAGGTAATGGGTATGTGATGCTTTGCTAAGGATGCACCTATGTAGCAAATGAAGTTTGATGGACTGGGATAATGAAGACTAAAATGCATTATCATTATATGGTATGATCATGAATAGTTCAGATCTGAATACTGACGCATGTCTTATCCTTTATATTTGATGATCTGGGTATATCTGAAGTAGAAAATTGTAGCGAAGGTATAAGTAATTATTTTCAGATCCGTACGTTGGTTCCCTTTGTTGAAAGTGTGTATACACACTGGTTCGACATAGCCAAGTAGCGTATACATTATGAGATTTGACAATTTAGGTTGTTGTTGGTTCTAATGGTTGTTGCAGAGTTCTGGGTTCTGCTCTGTGTTCTGGAGACTATGTTTTGATAACAGGGTTTCAGTGATTCAGTTGTTGGATGGTTCAGAGATTAATGATGCAGATATAGTTGATGGTTGTATTCCAGTGGTGATTGATTTTGCATTGATGGATCCAATCTGAAAATTTATGAAATGTGGTCCTTGGAAGAAAAGAGAAGGTCGTAGCCTTATGTAGGCCAACGCCTACATACTAGTAAATATATCAGCTAGTACACAAGCTAGGGGGTTGTAGCTCCCTTCTAGTAGAAGCTGGAGAATGAGAGAAGGTTGTAGCCTTCTACAGGTGGGTACCTATGTACTGGTATGATTCTGCGCCAATACAAGATTGTAAACAAGTTTTTCTTATCTTAAAGCAAATAACAGCAGGTGGTTTTTGTCCTGCATTGGGTTTCCACCCTATATCATGGTGTTCATGTGTGTCTCTTATGTGTGATGATCTGTTCTGTTTTTACTGCACTTGGTTACTATTTATATGGTTAATGATGTTCTAATGCACTGATTAAAGATCAACATATGATGAATTCACTAAATCATAAGTTTGTTGGATATACGCTAGTTGCATTAAACATAGTTGTGTATACACATGAGTTCCCTTAACTGAAGTAGCGTATATGAATCTAATTATGGAAATGAAAAAGTTATTGATTTTCTAATACTGATTCACCCACCCCCCCATTCTCAGTATTATTTCCAAAAATTAGTATCAGAGCAGGTCCTTCAGAAGAAGCTTGATCACTTGAAGGAAGATCCATCAGGATGAGTAATCAAGAAGGAGAGGGATCCATCAGACCACCAATCTTCGATGGGAGCAATTTTGTTTATTGGAAGATAAGAACCACATCCTATTTACATTCGCTTGGGATGGATATTTGGGAAATCGTGGAAGGAGGAAATAAATTTCCAATAGCAATTCCTACAAATACGGAAGGTAGAAAGCAATATGAAACCAATGCCAAAGTTTTTACTATTTTATTGGGAAGTTTGTCAAAATCAGAGTTTTTCAAGGTCATGCAGCTCAAATCAGCCAAAGAAATATGGGAGAAAATCATTCTAAGCTACGAAGGAGACACTCAAGTAAAATGTGCTAAGCTTCAAACTCTCAGAATTTAGTATGAAACTCTTAAGATGCATAGTGATGAAATCATAGCTAATTAGTTCCTACGTATAGATGATATTGTAAATTTTTTGAAGAATCTAGGTGAAGAAATTAAGGAAGTTGTCTTAGTTGAGAAAGTTTTGAGATCCTTGTCTGCTAAATTTGAACCCAAAGTGTCTGCAATAGAAGAAAAGTAGGATCTACAGAATATCACTATGACGCAGCTTCATGGAATCTTAACTACTTTTGAAATGAGAAAAGGAGGACCATCAAATATGAGAGAACCCACATTTAAAGTATCAACAAAGGAAAAAGAAAAACTCAATGAATCAGGATACATTTTAGAAGAATAATATGAGGTAAATTTTGTCAAGAAGCTTCAATGGGGATCTAGAAGGTTCAAAGGTAAGCTACCTTTCAAATGTTTTTCTTGTGGTAGAGATGATCATTACGCTGCTAGATGCCCTCATAACAAAGAAAAGATGTCTGAAGAATGTAATAGAAGTTATTATACTCATGATAATAGTGATAGCTTGTCAAATAGTGATGAATATAATCAAGAAATTAAACTTCTTATGGCATATGAAAATAATGACGTAGAAAAAGAAGAAGTTACTAGATTAAAAGATCAGCTGGAGACAATAACCAGAGTAAGGGAACAACTACAGGATGTAGTAAATGATCAGAGCATAACAATCTAGAGACTTGAATTTAAGATCCTCTCTCTAAAATAAGATCTTGAAGAATCAAAGAAGAAGAATGAAGAAGCTCTTGAAGAACAGGAACATGAAGTTCTCGAATTAAGGTAACAAGTGGAAAAAGGAAGAAAACATAAAGAAGTAATATCTGGAAAAGAAAGAACAACATCGGGTTGAGGTAAATATCTTAAAATATAAATTAGAAGAAAAGGATAAACTGTTATGATTACAAGACAATACTAAGATTTTGGATAATATTCTTAATAGTCAAAGGTCTCCTACCATCAAAATTGGTCTTGGTTTTCATGAATCCGTTGAAGGGGAATCTAGCTCACAAGGTGAGGCAAGGAATTCTAATGAGAAATCTAAAATGCTTCAAAGAAAATTGTCTACTCCTAATTGTGGCAGTGATAGATGGTTATTTCCTCCGATGAATAATGTTGAATGTTATGTATGTCATAATCTTGGACATGTTGCAGCTAGATGCAGAAGTAGAATGGTTCAAGATTGTCACACAGAAATATCATCATGTTCCGGGCACTTTAAGGGATATTGTTATGCTTGCAATATGTTTGGTCACAAAGCTATTGATTGCAATAAAAGGAATATGAAATCTGTAAGATGTTATGCATGTAACAAGTTTGGACATAAAGTAAAGGAATGCAAGAGCAAAAGTCAGACACCAAAGCAAAAGGAGCATACATCATCCAAATCCCAGGTATTGAAGAAGATAGAATTATTGTCAGAAAGATGTGTTATAACTCAGTTAGCAGACATAACAGACCCAAGGGAGGCTAAAAGTGTAAAAGTTCAGTATTCCAATTTTCATACACAGCTATTATGAAGTGAAGTCACATATATACGTGAGTTAGAGGTTGCACAGTTGCATGTATGATGCTCTGAAGAAAAAGCAGCAGGACAAACTCAAGATGGTTCAGTCATGGTATGTGTTGGTTGGTACAGGGGGAGCATATGCTTTGAATAATGCATTGTTAGCATTAGAAGTCCTTGGTAATGATGCTTATGTGGCTAAATGATACATCTTACTACTTATTGTTGGCTGGCCAAGAGAATGGTATTGCAGGTTACAGGTTTGGTTGTTAGTGACAGATGCTTATGGTGCAGATCATATATGGTGTACGATAGTTGTTGATGACTATCATGGTCTTGTTTAGATTCTTGGTCTTTGTTATAAAAGTCATGAATATCATTTGGTGTAAAGGTCTTGCAAAGACCTAATTAGTACCCCACTATGCATGGGAAGGATGATGTAATAATTTCTATTTTCAGCCATGTATAAAGATTTGGCATACCCCAACTTGGTTGGGTGGATGAGTAAAAAAAATGTATCCCCACTTAGTTGGGAGATTGATGTATGTAAGAGTCATTGGTGATAGGAAGGTCATAATCACTTAGTTGAGTTGTATAGTCATGTTATTCTTTTGAAAAATATTGTTGTAGACTCGACATGTGCTCAGAGGGAGCATGGATGGATTGATACATCTTAGCATGTACAAAGGGGAGATGAATCAGAGATTTCAGCATATACTTAGGGGGAGTATGGGCAGTAGAATGTCTATCAAGGGAAAGAATATATTGGTTTGCACTTTGCCTTTGATTTCAAAGGGGGAGAGTGACTTGGTGTGGTTGTTGCCATCAAGTCCAAAGGGGGCAATTGTTGGCATTTTGATACAGGTATGACATAGGTGTTGCCCTTGATGGAAACTCTCTCAGATGAAAGATCATAGTATAGCAAGTAAACAACAAAGAATGAAGAAAGAAAGGTATACGCAGGTTCACCATTGACCAAGCCGCATACACACGCAGGTTCACTATATACAAAGTCGTGTATACGAAAAGGTATACGCAGGTTCACCATTGAGCAAGTTTCATATACACACAAGTTCTCTATATACAAAGGCACATATAACGTACACACACACTTTCACAGAAGAAAAGGAACGTACATGTTGGTAAACTAAGTTTTGGTCCATGGTATTTGGTCCATGGTATTTTGGTATTGGTACATGGTATTTGGTTCGAGGTATTGACCCTAGGTATTGGGTCCAAGATATCGGTCCTACATGGTTTTGGACCATGGTATTGAGAGAAGCCTAAACCTATATAAGAAGAAGAAGATCATTAGGCAAAAAATCAAGAGTACAAGTGATGAATATCTGATGAAGTGTGAGATCTAGTATGCAGGTTATGGGTATGTGATGCTTTGCTAAGGATGCACCTATGTAGTGAAGGTTGATGGACTGAGATCATGAAGACTAAAATCCATTATCATTATATCGCATGATCATGAATAGTTGAGATTTGAATATTCACGCATGTCTTATCCTTTATATCTGATGATCTGGGTATATCTAAATTAGAAAATTGCAATGAACGTATAAGTAATTATTTTCATATCTGTACACTGGTTCCCTTTGGTGAAAGTGCGTATACACACAGGTTCGACACAACCAAGTAGCGTATACATTATGAGATTTTATATTTGAGGTTGTTGTTGGTTCTAGTGGTTGTTGCAGATTTATGGGTTCTACTTTGTGTTCTAGTGACTGTGTTTTGATGACAAGGTTTCAGTGATTCAGTGGTTGGGTGATTCAGAGATTGATGTTGCAGATATAGTTGATGGTTGTACTGCAGTGGTGATTGATTTTGTATTGATGGATCCAGTCTGAAAATTTATGAAACGTGGTCCCTGGAAGAAAAGAGAACGTTGTAGCCTTCAGTAGGTTGGCGCCTATGTACTAGTAAATATATCGGCTAGTACACGAGCTAAGGGGTTGTAGCTCCCTTCTAGTAGAAGCTAGAGAACGAGAGAAGGTTGTAGCCTTCTGTAGGTGGGTGCCTGCATATTGGTATGAGTCTACGCCAGTACAAGATTGTAAACAGGTTTTTCTTATCTTAAAGAAAACAACAGCAGGTGGTTTTTTCCCGCATTGGGTTTCCACCTTATATCATGGTGTTCATGTGTGTCTCTTATGTGTGATGATCTATTATGTTTTTACTGCACCTAGTTACTGTTTATATGGTTAATGATGTTCTATTGCACTGATTAAAGGTCAACATATGATGAATTAGCTGAATCACAAGTTTCTTGGATATACGCTAGTTGCATTAAACACAGTTGTGTGTACGTGTGAGTTCCCTTAACTGAAGTAGAATATATGAATCTGATTATGGAAATGAAAAAGTTATTAATTTTCTAATACGGATTCACCCCCCCCCTAGCCCCCCCATCAGTATTATTTCAAACACAAGGCTAGATGAATGAATAAGCTCTCTTGTGGCCCCTTGTTGAAAGAAAACAACAAGTGGGAAAATGTTGGGTTGTGTTATATTCTTTCCACGACTAGCCCATGTAGTTAATCAGGGGGTTAGAGGGGGGGTAGAGCCCCCCCTTCATTGCGTCGATTACAAAGTGAGGGGGTCACAAGGGGGGCAACAACCCCCCCTGTCCAAGGGGTTTGAGGGGGGCGGCAGCCCCCCCTGTTTGGGGGGTTTCAGGGGGGCAGGTAAGCCCCCTCTAGAAGGTCTAGGGTAGGGCCCTGGGGAAAATAGTTTTTGACCCTATATTAGGTTGGGCAGACCTACCTATGATTTTGTGCATGGTTTTCGCACATGGTTTTGGATGCGATGGTTTTCGGTCCATGGTTTTGGACGCGATGGTTTTTGGTCCATGGTTTTGGACGCGATGGTTTTCAGTCCATGGTATTGGACGTGATGGTTTTTCGGTCCATGGTATTAGATTCTTCAACACATATAAATATGTATTGTAACATTGAAAGGAATATAATGAAAAATCAAGCTGGTAGTCCCAGTTTTGGGATCTAGGGGAAAGTCTTTGTGTATATGTGTTTTATGTGTTATACTCTCGCATTGTTTATTTTCTGTGTTTTAGAATTCGTATGCAGACAATTTATGTTCAAGGTTAAAACCTATACATTTCACCCACCATTCACAAGCAAGTTTGATCTGAAATATTCAGCTATATTCCACACGTGTTAAGATTAAAAGGAAGTTTATTAGAGTTGCATTGAGGTTTTCTTGAAGATACATTGATTGATTTCTTTTTGGCTTCATTGGCATCTATTTTTGGATCTTTGTTTTGGTCATTTGGAAGGCTGAATATTTCAGAGTTTTTTTACTTTTGTTGACTAAAGATTTCACTCTCATTTAGTGGCACATTGACTTGCGTTGACCACTTCTCTAAGCTATTGGTTTGAACAAAATTCTTTGACTATTTTGTTGATTTTTATGTGGCCATATTAGAGCCAAATTTCGGCCCTCTTCCTCAGACATCTCAAGGCAGAATCTTGGTCTACTTGTGTAGACTACATTCATTAAATAGAAGTTGACTTTCTCTCTCTTGTTGATTGATTTTGATTGGGACTCTATTGAGTTTAGATTTGGATTTATTGGAATATTATCAATGTACTTTTGATGGAAAAAATATCTCTATCATAAGGAAATAATTCTGGTTATGTTTTCCCCTTGTGCATTTTTTCCAAGTTGTAAGCCTAATTCTTGGTATCTCTTCTCAATTATTCATTATTTATTATGATCTCTATTTATTGCTCTTATCGAAGAATTGAATTAAATGGTTGAAGTATTTCATGTATAAATAGTTGATGATTAAAACATAGAGAAAGAATTTATTACATCATTAAAAGTGGGAATCAATTGTGAAAAACTATTCTAGGCCTAACTACCCTATAATTTCAAAAATTCTTGTTGAAAAGTGTGCAACAAGAAATGCTTGTTGAGAATGCAACAAGATGATGGAGCTTAGTGAAAAGAGTCGCCTTCACTAAGTGGGCCCGCAGGCTATTTTTGGCGCAAGTCTATTTTTAGACTATGTCTATTTTTAGACATATGGATCATGTCTATGAATTGCAGGATGCTATTTATGGATGATTGATCAAGTTGGAAAAAATAGATGTACTTCTATTTTTAGACCACAGCGGAGTGACACCACAGCGGAGTGACTGCTCAGTCTAAATATAGAACAGTCAAATATTATTAGCTCATAATAATATTTAGACTATAAACTTTGTCTTATTCTCTTGGAGCACTTCAGGATGAGCTACGGATGTGGTACATGCAGATCCCAGAAGGAAACACGTGGTTACCTATGGGATGACTAATATTTGCATGCAGGACTTCAGTTAGAACTCAATGAGTTGAGTTTAGTGGACTGGAGGTGCAGTTGATGGAGTTGTGTTCAGTTTAGCTTTGTTAAACTGGTTGTACTTAGTCTAACTGGAAAATAGACTAGAGATGAGTTGTGTGAATTAGTTATTAATTAATTCACTAATTATTAACTCATAATGCAACTGAAGAATACATCAATTAACTCAGTGCATGTAAAGTTCAGTGGAGACAGGTGTTAGAGATTAAGATTGCTATCAGTTGTGACTATAGTTGTGCATGAGATCTTGCACAATCAGTGGGATTGAGTTATGCCAACGAGAATTGTGGCCAAGAAAAAATGATTATAGCCTGTGCTCACATGATTTCTAGTGTGAGTGATTTTCCAAGGTAAAAAGAACTTGGAACGAGTTTGGTTATCAATTATTGTTCTTGCAAGATTGTGCAGTGGAGGCAGGCAAGCAGCGGAGGAGATTTGGAGATCAGATCTGAGTTGTATTGTGTGTAACAGGTGGAGATAGTATTGAGTACTTGTGAGGAG
>APFE030778726.1:0-14756 GCA_000404065.3 Pinus taeda | reverse complement strand
TATAAATTTTCACTTTATTTTAGATATAAAATAGAAAACAGTTTATCTTAGTTTCAATAAATTAACTAAAATCAAAATTATTAATTTCAAATTATTGCATATATATATTTAGCAAAAAAAACATAAAATTCATCTTTACATTTAAAAAAATAATAATTTAAATAACAAAACATTATAATCTCACACATATATTATATTTTCCAATTTTAGAAAGATCCATATAAGAAGGCATTCCCAAAATCTTGAAAAGCTACCCCTCTCATTCTAAGCAGTCTATGGAATCACCCAAATTCGTATTTCTAAACCTTCCAGAGCTGGTTTTAAACGTTCGAATTTCGCACAATAAAATACAAATACCTCATACCTGATGAGAGTCCGACGATAGTTTTTCTGCGTTTAGATTTTTAGCCGACTGTGTCATGATTTTCCTGTCGCTGTTTATAAAACGTGTCACGGATCCCTTCCTTTCTACATCTTCACGTTTTGTTTCCAAAATTGGCACTGTGTATTCCGGACACCCTGTTTTAACTGAAAAATTTTGTGCCACTTTCGTCTTTTGTTCATTCCTCGTTTCCACTGACCGTTGCTCCGAACCCTTCAACAAAGAGACACCCAAACATGATTATGTATCCTATTAATAACGGATTATGCATCCTGTTAATTTATTACGAGGGGAAATTAAGAAAATCGATGGAAAAAGGATTATAATTATTTGGTTATAGGTTTTTCAACATTTTAGAAATACTAACAGAGAGGAAGTCATTTATTTATTTAGCTTCACTAGCGTTTCTGATATTTTCTCAATATTTCGAAACTCTACCATTTAGTTAAAGTTCAAATTAAAATTTTGCCGTCTATATCTGTAATTATTTTTACTCACCCGAAGAGATATTTGATCAGCGTACAATACACACAGAATGTTATCTCCATGTTCATTCTGCCTCAGCAGAAATGTTATTAGAAAATTGTGTACAATATAACATAACAAATTATAACACTGTTACAGAAATTTAGAGATGCAGTTAGTGAGATAGGAAAGTACTCGAAATTTGTGGACTGCTGGAGGATTGAGTAATTGAGATATTCGTCAATATTCATGTTATGCACGTCAATTGCAAATACCACAATCGTAAGAGACAACAACAGTAGCCAAATGAGAGTCCATTGAGAAGCCATTGTCACGCTTGTTGAGAATCTCTGGTGACACGTCCACGGATACAAAACTTAATATAGTTACAGATATTGAACAAATTTTTGGGTCTTTAAAACAGCGCGATTTTTTCAATATAGTTAAGATTTTTGTAACGATCAACATAATTCCTGCATTAACCTCCAACTGAAAGGGCTATCATTTATACGTTATTAGTGCGATTCGAAAGCGCAAGAGAGCTACACAACTAATAAACAATCGCCAGAAAATCTGTATAAAGGGTTCCAACCTGTCTTTTCCATATCTGGCATTTCATAGTGACGTTCTCATTCTTGAGATTAATGTAGAAACCGTTGAAACATAATTTTTAATTTAGATTTTGTTCCTCTTTTATAGGATTCAGTTTAACTTTTCTCAATTATTTAATTGGTATTTATTATATATATTTTATATATATTTATATATATATTATATACAAAATATGTATATTAATGTATGAACGATATTCGGTACAGACAATTTTACAAGTGGTCTTTCACACTTGAAAATTGCCGAATTGTTTAATAAGGTTAATTTAACCTATTTTTAACACTCAGCAGCATGTGTTACGGAGAACACTTTCATATTCAGTTTTACAAAAATCTTTGATAAAAATATTATCCAAGATAATCATATATATAAATATAAATATAATCCAGGCTATATTTTCTATAAATCCAATGACCTATCACATTGTCTAGTTCCATGTTGCACATTGTCTAGTTCTAGTTCCATGTTTCGTTATAGTATTCGTTGGAAGAGAAACAACATGACTTTCCATTTTGTCCAGTATTATTTTAGATATTAATATAAGTGTAAGATATATTAGTTTGTTAATATAAGTGTAATTTGGTTATAGATTTTTGAATATTTTAGAAATTGCGAATATTATGAAATTATTAATAAAGTAAATAATTAATTGTATTTATATTTATAAGATTATTAATTTATTTGAAAATTTTCTATCAATATAAATATTTAATTTAAATTATATTATATTAATTATATTTTATATCTCTTAAATAATATAATTATAAGATATTTTATTTTTAATAAACAAAAACACCATATTGTAATCATTATTTCATATCCAAAGGAGTTAACTTTCCTTATGTAAAGTACTTACTCAAATGGAAAGTTTAGTTAATCAACTCTAGAAACCTTAATGAGTGTACAAGACTCTTCTAAAAAATAGTTCAATATATTACATTTATTGAATAAGTTACCAAAAAAATGCTGAAGCAATCACAATAAGAATGTCATTGTAATTTAACATTGGTTGATGGGTTTTCGTCTCTCTTGTTCTCGTGTTATTTTTAGAGTGGTTTTACTGATTGGAATGATCAATGACATGACCATGAAAAACACAACTTTTTAATTAGGATAATCAAATTTAAATATCACTTAACACTAATTAAATAAATTTTAATTTTATGAATTACTTTTGGTATGTTAAAAGGATGAAATTCTATGTTGATGATGACATTACAAAGCTTTAACATATTGCTTCTATTTCATAAACTTATGCTTAAATTATTTCACATCCTTAAGCTTAAATTTCTCCTAATCTTCAAATATAGTGCTAGGCTTTTCCTAGTGAATGTATCTACAAAAGTTTCACTTTAGTTTGGATGTACTAGTGTAGAGCATTGTCATATTTGAGCACCTTATCTTGATCTTTCATTGATGCAAAGTTCTATGGAAATGCCATATAAATAACTAGTATACTATTGCATGAAATGGTGTTGACCTTGGCATAATTGATGTGACATGATGTACTAGTCATCACCATTTCCTACTAATAAAGGTTGGATTACTATATAGTTTCTCATTGATCTAAATACATTTAGAGTTTAAAGATTGAATTAATCATCTTGCAAGAGCACTTTTATTGATAGGACCTAGTTGGAAGAATTGTGATTTGAAACCTTTTGGGTTGTGTTTGAGGCCTTAAATGATGTTTTGTAGGGGTTAAAATTTATCTCGTAAGTACTAAACCCAATGATTCTATTCTACAGTTAGATATTCTTCTAAGGTTGTAATAAATATGTCAATCAAAGTTTAAATGTAAAAGCTCCTCCTAGAATATGAATTATCATGATTAATCACTATAATTCAAGGGGGTGCCATGGCATCCCCGATTACTCATAAAACATTGGATAGCCACATGAATACCTTAAAATAGACTCTAGGAGGGTTAAATTTATAATGCTAGTTGTGATTTGAAGGCCTCAAATTTAACCCATTTACTTCTTTCAGGTTATTTTATAACTAAGCGATTAGGAGGAAAGGGGGTTATATTCATTTTGATTGTACTTTGTCCTGGAGAGAGTGGAACAACTTGAGAGTCTAACCTTGAGAAATAACAGAGGGGTTTTGTGTTCTATAGTAGCCAATGGGAAAAAAAAACCTCAAGTAACACTATAGAGAGTGTCTTCTCCTTTGTACTTTCAATATTTCCGTTCCACACAAAAGAGAGTAGAGTAACCTTAGTTTCAAACTATGTTTTCTCCTATAATGGTTTCCCAAAGCATATAATGGTGTTCATTGTAATTGGTATGTGTTTTCTATATCATTGTTCTATATCCTCCCATTATATTTATTGCATGAAGAAAAAATAAAATTAGTAATAACAAATCTGGAATCTAAAGTAATCAACCATTTATTGTATATATTTAGGTTTATCTTAGTAGGTATTTTGTGATAAAATATCATGTGGAATATCGACAATAATTTATATATCACTCACAAAAATAATACTCTTCCTTCAGTGCTTTTATGAAGTCCCCTCGATTGGGGTTTTTTGAGCGTTCAATTCATGGCCTTGTTTCTACCTTTATTAATTCAAAATGGTAGGCCTATAGCCAATTTTTCTTGTGAAAACAACTCTTTGTTACGTAATTAAGAAAATAAAATTGATGTTTTTATAATTGATAATTAGGTTAAGATCATACTTCTCAATATGTTATTCACTAATGCATGAAGGAATGGTTATTTCCTTAGTTCTAAGACTTGGTTTGTTGTTTTTGTATTATTACTAATGTCTATAGAAAAAGAAGAAAGTTTGTTTAATTATGCCAATTCAATTATCAATTAAATGTGAAACACTATTTCTCTGAATGTGAAAAACTCAACACTTCTAATGATGTGAAGCCAATACAATAAAAATATCTATTTTTAAAATGTTCATACCTACCTCTCTAAGTGATAACACACTTTCTCATTTATTCTCTACACAAAAAATACATACTCCAAATATTTCTAGCTTGTAACCACTAACACTATAACCATAAAGTATATACTATATTTTAATATGTTGACATAATGTTGGTTGGGGGAATGTGGTGATTCTCATTTCTTCATGTTGATGTTTTTGGCTTACATAGAACATAAAGCATGGTTGTACATGAATGCATTGTAGAATGGTTGTAGGTGAGTTCCTTGCATATTACATGGATGTACATTTCAAATTGGAGCTACAACATGCCTTACACAATGAAAATTCATGCAATTGAATTAATTTAAGGAATAGTCAACTTGTGAATAATTAAACATGTTTTATAATGTGGTATAATATAGTGCAATAATGCAACAAATTGATTTTTGGTTCTCTTGGATTCAAAATTTAATTGTAAATAAGGTCATCACATTTAATTATGCCGTAAGGTGTTGGTCTTTGAAATAAACTTTCTTATTGTCCACTTGTCATCACGATGCACCTTTAGATTATGTGTTAGACAATTAAAGAATCACAAGTCGTTTGATCATTGCAGTTGATTGTAGTTGGAAGAAACAGTTATTGATAACCAACCTGTGATCTTTCTTTTGCATCATCTTGTTCACTACTTCTATTGTTGGAACTTGCAAACTATCACAATGCCTTATTGTACCTCTACGAAACAATGTAATGGGTTGCATATTAGCCTTGCATATTCGCTCTGGGAACAACCTAGATATCCTGCCATTATAAATTGCATAGCGGGTCTGATAACTCTCATATTCAACCCATATAGCTCGCAATATACATGGAGATAATACTCTCAAGGCAGAATAGCAATTCATATTCAACCCATATAGCTCACAATAGCCACGGAGATAATCCACATATCCACTCTTAGCCCATATAGCTCGCAATAGCATTGGAGATAATCCACATATCCACTCTTAAGGCAAAATACCAGTTGAGCTCTTCATGCTATTATTGACTAGTGATGCAGCTATATGTTGCCATTATGGCACAGGTTTGGAGCCATGGTGTAGGTGTTGTCCTTGATGGCAACTCTCTTTGGTAACAGGTCTTATTTCAGGCTTTCAGAATGAAGGAAAATACATATACGCAGGTTCAGCTAGACTAAGACGCGTATACACGCGAGTTAGACATTACAAAGGCGCATATATGTTGGAGAACTTACCTTTGGTCCATGTTAGTTAATCCTTGTTATTTGAACCTATGGTTTTGGACCATGGTACCTCGTCAGAAGTGTTGATCCCATGTATTGGGTCCATGGTATTGGTTTATTATGGTTTTGGACCGTGGTATTGTGGAATGCCTAAGACTATAAAAGAGGAAGGAGATCATGTGGCAAAGTATTATCTAAATTATTATTGAATATCTGATAAAATGCTAGATCTAGAATACTGGTAATCGGGGTATGGTGCAGATCTGGATCTGAATGAAGGAGGAACCTTAGCACAAAGAGAAGGATAAGCTCTATTAATGGGTTGTAATCTTCAAGCTTGAACGATAATATCTTTGTATGATTTTGGTCTATTATAGGTGGTGTTGGCTTGATCTATAACACTGATAATCTGGGTTAATTAGTGTTTGAATGTGAAAGAGCGAATTATCCTTTATAGACATGTACGCAGGTTCAGTGAAGCAAAATCACGTATACGCACTCATTCAGTGAATGAAAACAGCGTATAATCAGGTTTTTCCAAACATAGAAGCGTATGCACGCTTGTTGCAGGTTATTGAAATAGCGTACATATTTTGAGTTGTGATCTAGCTGCTTCTGTTTGTTGTTGTTGTGTTATGGGTTTTGATTTTGTTTGTGGTTTCTGGTACTGTGTTTTGGGTACAACTGTCAGGGAAGTATCTACTTGATTTAGATCTAATTGGTGAAAAGGAGATTGATTGATGGAGAAATTATTGATGATTGATTGATGTTCATGGATCTAGTTTGAAAATTTATGAATCGTGGTCCCTGGAAGAAAGAGAAGGTTGTACCCTTCTGTAGGCTAGCACCTACATACTAGTATCTTGGCTAGTACAAGAGCTATAGGGGGTTGTAGCTCCCTTCCAGGAGAAGCTGGAGAATGAGAGAGGGTTGTAGCTCTCTGCAGGTTGTAGCTTGCGTACTGGTAAATGACTGCACCAGCACATTGTAAAAGAAGTTTGTAATATAAAAGAAGATAGAGACGAATTGTAGCAGGTGGTTTTCACCCACATTGGGTTTCCACCTTATATCTTGTGTTCTTGTGTGTGATTGTCTTTCTGCTCTGTTTTATTGTTTCTGGTTACTAGTTATTTGATTCTCACACACATATTAACAATCAACATCAGAAAGATAAAGTAAATTAAAAGTTTGCTTTGTATACGCGGGTTTCCTTCTGCATAGTTGCATATATATGCAGGTTTAATTAACTGAAGTAGCATATGTCATTTGATTTTGAAAAAGGAATATTTGACTTGATAATACTGATTCGCCCCTCCCCCCCCCGCCCCTCTCAGTATTATTTCGAACAATTGCTATCAGAGCATGTCCTTCAAAAGAAGATTAATCGCTTGAAGGAAGATCTTTCATCATGAGCAACTACAAGAGGGAAGCATCAATTAGGCCACCAATTTTTGATGGGACAAACTTCGTATATTGGAAGGTAAGAGTTACTGCCTATCTTCAATCTCTTGGTAGAGAAGTCTGGGATATCATAGATATAGGGTATACTTTTCCATCAACAACTCCTACAGATCCGACTGAGAAGAAGAAATATGAAACAAATGCAAAGGCAGTCAATACTCTATTAAGATGTCTATCTCAATCAGAATTTATCAAGGTTATGCAGTATAAATCCACAGAAGAAATATGGGACAAGATTTTACTGAGCTATGAAGGAGATGATCAGGTAAAACGAGCAAAACTTCAAACCCTCAGAATTCAGTATGAAAATATCAGAATGCATAATGATGAAAGTGTGGCTAACTATTTCCTTCGTGTGGATGAGATTGTTAATTGTATGAAAAACTTGGGCGAAGAAATAAAAGAGGCTGTTGTGGTTGAAAAAGTTCTAAGATCTTTGTCCCCTAAGTTTGAATCTAAGGGTTTGAATCTAAGGTTTCTGCAATAGAAGAAAAGAAGAATCTACGAAACCTTACAATGTCACAGCTTCACGGGATTCTAACTACTTATGAAATGAGGAAAGGAGGATCACCAAACAGGAGAGAAGCATCTTTCAAGGCTTTAGGCAAAGGAAACTACTATGAGTTAGGACATGCATCAGAAGAGGAAGAAGAATCAAATTTTGTCAAAAACCTTCAACAGGGTACTGGAAGATTCAGAGGTAAGTTACCTTTCAAATGCTTTTCTTATGGGAGAGTCGGTCACTATGCTGCCAAATGTCCTCATAAGGATAAAACTGAAAAAGGGAAGGAACCTGCTAGATGGAACAAGAAACAGAATGCAACTAAGAAAAGTTACTACACTCATGAAGATAGTGATGGTCTTTCAAATAGTGATGAAGATGAACGAGGTAATAACTATAAAATTTTAATGGCCTTTGAAGACGATGATTACATGGATGCTATAAATGTGGATAGATTTTATGAAGAGATTTCTAGACTCAAAACATGTTTAGAAGAAAAGAATGTGACCATTGATACTCTGCAATTCCAACTTGATGAAAAAGAAAAATTTCTTGAGAAGTTAGAATGTGAAATTGTTGGCCTTAGAAAAGAAATTGAGAAAACAAAGGCCCTTAATCTTAAATTTGTTAAAGGATCTGAAACTCTGGATGAGATTATCAATTTACAACGTTCTCCACTAATCAAGACTGGTCTGGGGTATAATGGAGAAGCATCTCAAGCATCCACCTCAAAGAGTTATCTCGATGCAGCTAGGAGGAATGAGCAAAAGCCAAATGGATATCACCAGGTAAAACATGGATGAATTACATCAAGAATAAATAAAGACCACCAGGTAAATCAAGGGTAATCCACCTTAACGATGAACAAAAGCTACAACCGGCCACAGGTAAAATCTTCTCAATTTTCCTCAAGAATGGATGACAAGAGAAACTACAATCATTTGGTAGGTAGATTTGAGAATCAGAGGAGTGTTTTCAATGGCCAATGTTTCTCTTGCTATAACTTTGGCCACAAAGCAGCTCAATGTGTTTCCTATAAGACAATCATGACTAGAGAAGCTCAAAAACAAAGAAGTATCACTAGAATCACAAAAAGGACCTATAACAACTTTTCCACCCTTGAAAATGAAATTGAATGTTCTATTTGTAATAACTTCGGTCATGAAGATTCTGAATGCAGGAGCGGGTTTTGGAAGACAACTCAGAAGGAACAAACCTCAAGTGCCAAGACATGGAGAATGAAGGAACTGCAACTAGAAAGATGTGGGATAGCTTTATATGCAGAAGGACAAGAAAATCAATGGTACATCGACAGCGGATGTTCGAAGCATATGACAGGTGATAAAGAAAAACTTGAATCATATACTGCTTTAGAAAAGGGAAAGAAAGTTTCTTTTGGAAATGATACCCGTGCAGCCATAAAAGGGAAAAGGCAATTGGCTCAATTGAAAGAAAAGGTCAAAGATGGAAATGTTTTGTATGTTGATGGCTTGAAGCATAATCTACTGAGTGTCAGTCAGATGTGTGATCAAGGAACCGAGGTAATATTTCGATCAAATGGGTGTAGTGTTTGTGATCTTGATACAGGAGAAACAATGATCAAAGGCAGAAGAACTCCAAATAATTTATACATATTTGAAGAAGGAAAACGCAATGCTATTTGAGCAAGGATGATGAACACTGGTTATGGCACTGGAGGTTGGGGCATATAAGCTTCTCACAAATAAGGAAAGCATGCAAATAACAGGCAGTTCGTGGTCTTCCAGATATCAAAATTCCAGGCAACACTATATGCAAATTATGTCAGTTTGGTAAACAAACTAGAACTAACTTCCCTGAGAAGGAAGGATCAGCTAGCAGGCCTCTTGAGCTAGTCCATACAGATGTATGTGGTCCATTTAGGACAAGGTCACCTCGAGGAGAAGAATACTTTATATTATTCATAGACGACTTCTTTAGGATGTTTTGGTTATGACTTATGAAGCACAAAGACGAAGCATTCAACAAATTCAAATCTTTCAAAGCCTTGGCTGAAAATGAGTCAGATCACAAAATTAAGTGCCTTAGGTCTGACAGAGGTGGGGAGTTTACCTCAAATGAATTTTTTGATTTCTGTAAAGAACATGGAATAAGAATGGAATTCTCTATAGATAAGACTCCTAAGAAAAATGGAGTGGTGGAAAGGATGAAAAGAACTGTTCAACAAATGGCTCGTCCTATGCTTGATGAGTCTGGAACTCCCGCAACCTTCTGGGGTGAAGCTGCTTTTGCTGTGGTTGTTATTCTCAACAAAAAAATGTCCGAGTGAACAACACTCAAACTCCTCATGAGCTCTGGTATGGTGAGACTCCTTCGGTAAAGCATTTCAAAATTTTTGGAAGCAAATTTTATATTAAGAATAATGATGAACAACTTGGCAAACTTGAACCCAGAGCAGATGAAGGAATTCTCCTTGTTTATTCTCCCCACAACAAAGCATATAAGTGTTATAATAAAAGACTTGGAAGAATTGTTGACAGCATTTATGTAGTGGTTGATGAAAGATGATGAGGACGATCCATCAACATCAAATCAGATTCATGATGAAGAAGAAACCTATGAAGAAGAAACCCATGAGGAGCCTGAAGAAAAAATAAGGATAGAAGAAAAGACTCCATCTAGGTATGTTTAGAAGAATCATTCAGAATCTCAAATTTTCGGGCAAAAAGAGGCTGGAATACAAATAAGAAGAACAATTGCAGAAGCTTTAAGCTATTTGGCATTACTCTCCTCCACTGAACCAAAAAATGTAAGAGAGGCTTGCAAAGATGAATGTTGGGTCAAGGCAATGGACGAAGAACTTAAACAAATCGAAAAGAACAACACCTGGGAGTTGGTTCCTAGACCAAAAGATAAGAATGTCATAGGGACAAAATGGATCTTCAAAAACAAGTTGAATGAATATGGGGAAGTAATTAGAAACAAGGCCAGACTTGTTTGTAAAGGGTATGCTCAACAAGAAGGAATAGACTTTGAAGAAACTTTTTCTCCTGTTGCTAGACTTGAGGCCATGTGAGCGTTCCTTGCTCTCTCAAGTTTCCAGAAGTTCAAAGTATTTCAAATGGACATGAAATCATCCTTTCTGAATGGAGACTTAGAAGAAGAAGTGTACATTGAGCAACCATATGGTTTCATTCTTGGGAATGATCCAAATCTTGTATGCAGACTAAAAAAAGGCTCTGTATGGTCTTAAATAGGCTCCAAGGGCTTGGTACTATCATTTGGACAAATATCTTCATCAACAAGGATTTTCAAAAGGATCAGCAAATAGCAATCTTTATATAAAAATTGAAAATGACAAATTGCTAATACTTGTTGTGTATGTAGATGATATTATTTTTGGCAGCAATGAAGAAGCTATGACTCAAAGCTTTGCCTTGGTGATGCAGAAAGAATTCGAAATGTCTTTGCTTGGAGAACTGACATACTTTCTTGGATTGAAAATCCAACAAAATGAAGGTGGTACCTTCTTGTCTCAAACCAAGTACCTCAAGCAGATTCTGAAGAAGTATGGCATGGAAGATTCGAAACCAGTATGTACCCCTATGGTTGCAAGATGCAGCCTCAGTGAAAATGATGAATCAACATTAGTGCATCAACCAACTTATAGATCCATGATTGGAAGTCTACTTTATTTGACAGGTACCCAACTAGACATCATGCATGCAGTGGGAATAGTTGGAAGATTTCAGGCAAATCCTAAGGAAACTCGTCTTCAGGCAGTGAAGAGAATTTTCAAGTATCTTCAAGGAACTCAAAACAATGGTTTATGGTATCCTAGAGATACAGATCCCACTCTTCATGCTTATACAGATGTAGATTGGGCTGGAAGCATGGATCATAGAAAGAGCACAAGTGGTGGTTCATTCTTTATGGGTTCCAGATTATTATCTTGGTTTAGTAAGAAATAGAGTTCGATTGCTTTATCTACAACTGAAGCGGAATATGTGGCAGCTACATCTTGGTGCACTCAACTCCTTTGGATGATGCAAACCTTGCAGGATTTTTAGATCATTTGTACTCCACCTATCTCCATCTTATGTGATAATATGAGTGCAATCAGCATTTCAAAAAACCCAGTCATGCACTCAAAGACCAAGCACATATCGATCAAGTATCACTTTCTTTGGGAACAAGTGTTGGAACAAAAGGTCAAATTGGAGTATGTTGCTTCTAAGGAACAAGTTGGTGATATTCTGACCAAACCACTGCCCACGGAAATGTTTGAATATCTCAGATAGAAGCTGGGAGTAGTTGATGCATCATCTTCCTGTTAAACTTGTCTATTTCAGAGAAGAAGTGGTGTATGTGTGTTTCCTGAGGAGGATCCGCGTACATACGCAGGTTTGTGCAGAGACAGTCGCGTATATGGAGGTTTGATCCATATCTGTAGGGACAGGCTCTGGTTGAAGATATCCTGATAGAGGCCAGTCGGCACAGGTTCAGGGGGAGCAAATAAACTTCTGATGATGCATTTTTGGCATTATCTTAGAAGATTTTGGTCCTAGCTCATAGTTGTTGTTTGTGGAACAATTGCAGAGGGAGAATAGAAGGAAATCATGGTTGCTGATCTAAATGGTGATTGACAGATGCTTTCTACTATCAATTATTGGTGATGTTCATAAGTCATGCTCTAAATATTTTGTCTCTATGTCATGTATTTCTTTCATGGTGTCAAGGTCATGTAATGGCCTATTTTGGTTTCCCCATTATGCCTGGGATGAAAATGTAATGTATTTGGTTGTCATATGTAAATTTTTGGATGAGCCCCACTTGTTTGGGTGATGGATGTGAGTATTGAGTCTTTTGGTGATAGGAAGGTCATTTATGTCATTGTTTTTCTTGAAGAACATCTTGTTGCAGATCTTGCCTACAGTCAGGGGGAGCATGGTCAACACAGCAGGGTAGAATTTCAGCATGTACTCAGGGGGAGCACAACCCTTTGCCCTTGATGACAAAGGGGGAGAATGAGTTTGAGGATCTTGGGGTTGCCATCAAGTCCAAAGGGGGAGATTGTTGGCATTATGGCACAAGTTTTGAGCCATGGCACAGGTGTTGTCCTTGATGGAAACTCTCTTTGGTAACAGATCTCAGTTCAGGCTTTCAGAATGAAGGAAAAGACATATATGCAGGCTCAGCTAGACTAACACGTGTATACACGTGGGTTAGACGTTACAAAGGCGCGTATATGTTGGAGAAATTACCTTTGGTCCGTGGTAGTTAGTCCTTGGTATTTGAACCTATGGTTTTGGACCATGGTACCTCGTAAGAAGTGTTGATCCCATGTATTGGGTACGTGGTATTGGTTTATTATGGTTTTGGACCGTGGTATTGTGGAAGGCCTAAGACTATAAAAGAGGAGGGAGATCATGTGGAAAAGTATTATCTAAATTATTATTGAATATCTGATAAAGTGCTAGATTTGGAATACTGGTAATCAAGTTATGGTGCAGATCTGGATCTGAATGAAGGAGGAACCTTAGCGCAAAGAGAAGGATAAGTTCTATTGATGGGTTATAATCTTTAAGATTGAATGATAGTATCTTTGTATGATTTTGGTCTGTTATAGGTGGCGCTGGCTTGATCTATAACACTGATAATCTGGGTTAAGTAGTGTTCGAATATCTAAAAGAGCGAATTATCCTTTATAGATCTGTACGCAGGTTCAATGAAGCAAAGGCGTGTATACATGCTGGTTCAGTTAATGAAAACACCGTATACGCGGGTTGTTCCAAACGCAGAAGCGTATGCACGCTTGTTGCAGGATATTGAAATAGCGTATATATTTTGTGTTGTGATCTAGCTGCTTCTATTTATTGCTGTTGTGTTCTGGGTTTAGATTTTAGTGTGTGGTTTCTGGTACTGTGTTTTGGGTACAGCTGTCAGAGAAGTATCTACTTGATTCAGATCTAATTGGTGAAAAGGAGATTGGTTAATGGAGAAATTCTTGATGATTGATTGATGTTCATTGATCGAATCTGAAAATTTATGGATCGTGGTCCCTAGAAGAAAGAGAAGGTTGTAGCCTTTTTTAGGTGAGCAGCTGCATACTAGTATCTTGGCTAGTAGAAGAACTATAGGGGGTTGTAGCTCCCTTCTAGGAGAAGCTGGAGAATGAGAGAGGGTTGTATCTCTCTACAGGTTGCAGCCTGCGTACTGGTAAAGGACTGTACCAGTGCATTGTAAAAGAAGTTTCTAATTTAAAAGAATATAAAGACGAATTGCAGTAGGTGGTTTTCACCCACATTGGTTTTCAACCTTATATCTTGTTCTCTTGTGTGTGATTGTCTTTCTGCTCTATTTTACTGTTTTTGGTTACTGGTTATTTGATTCTGAAACATAGATTAACAATCAAAATCAGAAAGATAAAGTAAATTAAAATTTTTCTTTGTATACGCGGGTTTCCTTCTGCATAGTTGCGTATATACGCGGGTTTAATTAACTGAAGTAGCGTATATCATTTTATTTTCAAAAAGGAATATTTGACTTGATAATACTGATTCACCCCCCCTCTCAGTATTATTTCCAACCCTATAATCTACGGAAGAGGTTGCCCCAACATGCCTATGCTTTTCCAGTTGGAACAACAGAGGAAAGAGATTCAAATGTCACATGTTTGGGCATCTTGGCCCTCACTTGCCAATTTGTGGAAGTTGTGGTGACATTCGCAGGAATAATATACAATTGGTGTTTATGCTCTTCTACTCTTTCATCTTGTACTAGACTCACAGTGCAAAATCATCATGTTTATGATGTCTGCCAAATGGTTAAGTTGTGAATCTCTGAAAAAAAATTAGATATTTGTGTTTCTCATGAGTGTAGCCTAACTTATGAGGAGGGAGGAGAATGGGGATTACTGGTTTTTCCCATCGCTTGAGCCTTGCTCTCTCTTTTATCTTTGGAGGGATTAAACAAGTTAAACATTTTGGTTGAAATTCTATTGGCAAATATTTCGTGTGAAGAGATTAACAATTAAATACTGATCCTGATTTAAATAGGAACGCAATAGATTATAGAGATAACCATAAATACAGAGATGCGATAACCATAAATAAAGAGATGCAGCGGAAATAACACTTCATTTCATTAATGGAAAATAACGAAATATGCTTACAACCAGAATTGGAAATAAACCAGCTAGGACAATGGTAGCTTATCTCTGAGA
>APFE030778725.1:0-10755 GCA_000404065.3 Pinus taeda | reverse complement strand
TTAACTTCACCCTAGGTGAATTATGAGGAACCCGTTGATTCTTCTGTCTTGTCCCAACTGCCTTTGGTGATTGCACTTTCACTCTTGCTTGGGCATTGTCTTCACCTCAGCTCTGATACCATGTTAATTTTAGGTATGTTCTATGCTTGAGCAATTTTATTAAATTTTCACTGTTAGCAATCACATCAGCATTACGATAAACTGCAGATAGAACATAAATACAAAATGCAGAAGACAAGCCATGACAAGAGGAACAAGATAGGCGCGAGCCAGGGACAAACCACAATGTGTGGGGAAACCCTTTTGATCAAATCTTCTTTTATCTTCAAAGTTTTAGCAGAGAGAGAGAGATGAGTAATTTACAAAAGAAGTCAACACTTTGACTTATCTAGATCTAGCATAGATCATTTCGTATAACGATGAAATCAGTTGAAGACATTTTGCTTCAACTGATTCTCCAAGGTGACTCCTTCACCTATCATCATTCTGCATCTCGTCCATTTGCTGCACCTTCCCGTGTAGCACCATCATGCTGCTCATGCTCTCATACATCACTGTGTTGCCTATGATCTTCATCATGTTGCCCATGCATCATGCTGCCCATTACTAATATGCCCATCATTTTATTCATCATCATGTACTAGGTGCCACTGCTGCACCATGCCTACTGCTGTCCCAATGTCCTTGTGCACTAAGCTTGCTGCTGTCTATGCTTCTTTTATCACAGCAAACTAGCTGTCCTCTATAATACGGGTCTCTGCTCCATCCATGACTGCACCTAGTCACCGAGATCCCAAACCCAAGTCTGTAGCTATGACGAGACTGTATTAACATCTTCAGGAGATTACTGTTACAGGTCTTAAGGCCTTTCTGCTCCATCCGTTTGATGTTGAGACAAGGCAGCACCTACAAGTATGCTTCCTAGATGTATGCCGAGATTATCATCAGCCTGTCCGAGAACACCATCTTCAGATTACAGGTATGCCGAGAGAGGATACTGCTCCTTGTCATGCGAGGGTAACATATCATTGATGCCGAGGTTGTCAACAAGAAGTCAGATCCATTCCAAGAATGTATTGAGCCCAAACTTCACACTTTGCTGCGTCCTTATCCAAGGGTATTTCTGCTCCACACATCCGAGTTTATGACTGCACCTAGGGCATCTCCTAACCTGCGTTAAAGCCTTTCCTAGGACTGCGTAGGAGCCTCCTTTGGGACAGCATAGGTGCATTCCTTCAATGAGATAATCCTCCTCCAAGACAGCGTCCATAGGGCCTGCGTCTAAATGTCTTAGGGCAGTGAATAGGTCTCTTTAAACAGCGTCTAGGTCTTCTTCTCCATGACTGTAATTAGGGCAGCGTATAAGATTAGGGCATCATCATATTCAGCCAACGAAAATCATAGTGAATCTCCTTCTCCATAAACCCAAGACGTGGAGAGGAGATCACTTGAGGTGAGTTGCCAAATGACTACAAATCCTCACCAATTTATACTAAAACGTGGATAATGAATAGACACGTCGGTTGGGCTTCAAGAGCCTACACAAGTGCTGGTCGGCTTGATAATAATTACATAAACAAAATAAATTCATATCTCCATAAATACTTATCGGAATCGGATGATCTTTAGATCAATCCTACACCTCTCGATGAGAGGGATCCAATAAAAATATCAGTTGTCACAAATCAGCTGACCCACATGGAGTTTGGCCCTAGTTGCCAATTTAACACACATCTTGTGTCCTCTTGTCTTGGCTTGTCTTCTATTGTTTATGTTTATGTTCTATCTACATTTTACTATCATGTTGATGTAATCGCTAATCTGAATATTGATACTGAGCTAATAAAGAAATTGAAGTAAAATTGCTCTAAAGCATAGAACATAACATTGTTGCCTAAAATTAACATGGTACCAGAGCTGAGGTGAAGACAAAGCCCAAGCAAGAGTGAAAGAGCAATCACCAAAGATAGTTAGACGGGTTCCTCATCCTACTTCTCGGCTAAAGACAAGCTCCATTATAAATCTGACTATCATGGATGGAAGATGTCTCTTGATTTGACCTTGGAAGAAAAAGAAGTGATGAACTACGTGCAGAGTAAAATCCTTGAACCTCCTTCAAATGCCCCGACTACTGCGAAGACCAAGTACAATAGCGTTGAAGTCAAAGTAAAGAAGATTATCATGGATTCCATTGACAAGCATCTGATGGCCTACATCTCCGAATTGAAGACCTCCAAGGAGATTTACCTCAGGTTGGTCGGCATGTTCAAGGTTAATAATGCTAATCAAATTCTATTTCTCAAGAATAAGTTGAAGGATATTAAGAAGGGCAAGGACAAGGATATTCAGTCCTATTTCTTGAGGATTATTGAGATCAAAATGATCTACTCTCGATTGGAGAAGTGTCAAAATTGGCAACTAGGGCCAAACTCCAAGTAGGTCATCTTATTTATGGCAACTGATATTTTTCTTGGATTCCTCTCTCTGAGAGGTGTAGGATTGATCTAAAGATCATCTGATTCCGACATGTATTTATGGAGATATGAATTTATTTATATTATTTGACAATTTGTCAAGGTCGGCCAGCAAGCAAATTACCCCGGCTCAACCTCAACGTTGCATTATAAATAGAAGAGTCTTCAAGTCATTTTACACACACTCATCTCTTGTGATCTCTCTCCACTCGTTTGGGTTTTGGTGGAAAGAGAGGTCTAAAGGAAAGAGCCCTAATCGCAGTCCTAAAGAGAAGCCCTATAGAAGCCCTATACGTTGTCCTAAAGGAGTTCTAGCCGCAATCAAGGAAGGTCCAATGCAACCCCATATCCGCAGTTGAAGGAGACTCCTATACGTTGTCTAGATGCAGTCCTATATCCGCAATTGAAGGAGGCTCCTATACGTTGTTTAGAGGAATCCTAGCCGCAATCATGAAGCCCTAGCCATAATAAATGAAGCCTAGCCACAGTCATGAAGCCCTAGCAGCAGCCTTGTGAGGAGGTCTGGCCGCAGTTTAAAAGGAGACCTATTAGCTGTCAAGGGAAGCACCAATACGCAGTATAAAGAAGCCCTTAACCTACTATCTAAAGGAGGCCCTAGTTAAGAAAGGCCTAATATGCAGGGAAACATCTAATTCACAGCCAAGGAGAGATCCTAACGCAACGAATTGAAGCCTGTTGACAGCGTGAAGAAGACTAGATGCACAGCGTGGAAATCTTTGTGTTGTAGGTGACAGCGTGGAAAATAAGCTAGCCTTAAGGCTTGAATTAAAGGGTTGTTAGCAAGGCTAGAAGTTAGTCATAGGGTGAGGTTGTGTGTTGAAGAAGTCTGCCCTCAGACTTAGAGCAGATCTACGAAGGGCTCATATCATATGCAGATTGGGCGCTAGAATTAAGTCGAGTTCTTGCAGTCACGTAATAATGCATTAATGACATTTGTGTAACTGTCATGAGGACATTTACTACAGTGTTGCTATGTGCTAGGCCACAGGCCATAGCACCATAGCAAGGGTTTCTTAGAGTTGCTCTCTTAGGACTGTTTAGAGATTATGACGGAAGTTTAAGTTAACTTCAGGTGTCCTTATCAGATCAGTAATTCATCACAGTCAAGGGAGTTTAGGGCTGCATATTGTGCCCTAACCAGAATTGTTGGAGCAGCTAGCAATCAGAGGAATGTTGCATCAGGATATGCTACAACACTCTTAATGACCGGCTTGTCATAATGATGTACTTTCTATTGTTGTCATAAAATCCCAGATTTGTATATTTGTATTATCTCTCTCTCTCCTGAACTATTGAAGAATATAAGAAGAATTGATCAAGGGTTTCCCCACATTGGGGTTTGTCCCTTGCTGGTGCCACATCTTGTGTCCTCTTGTCTTGGCTTGTCTTTTATTATTTATGTTTATGTTCTATCTGCATTTTACTATCATGCCGATGTGATTGCTAATCTAGAAATTGATATTGGGCTAATAAGGAATTTGAAGTAAATTGCTCTTAAGCGTACATAGAACATACCAAAATTTAACAAGAAGTCATTCCTAAGAGGGAACTTACTCTCACCACCCTTGCAGGACTCCCACCTGAGTGGTATGTATTTAGAACCACTGTCCTCAACAATGATCGAATTCCAAGTTTTGAAGAATTGATGTCGAGATGCATTCAAGAAGAAACAAGAATGGTGGAGCAAGAAATGCCTTCTAATAGAAGCAACCCCACTGCATTCTCTGCTCATGCCAAAAGGAGAAATAATGCAGGGTCTAAAGGTCATTTCCATGGAAAGCCTAAATCTAAGGGAGGAAGGAAGGGCAGGTGCTTTGTTTGCAATAAGTTTGGCCACTATGCAAGGGAGAGTCCAAATAAAAGGGACACATCGCATGACGATCATCACAATCATTCCAGGGGCAACTTCAACAACAATGATCAAAGGAATGGAAAGTCTAATGGCAAAGGAAAAAGGAATGCGGGACATCAAGGAAATGGTTGACCCTCCAAGAAATCAAGGAACTCCAGGTATGAAGAATCAAATGTTATTAACAATAAGCAAAAAGAGTACTATCTTATATCGGCCCTCTCCACTGCCTCACCTATAGACACTCTAGGAAATTGGTTGATTGATAATGGTGCCTCAAGGCACTTCACCAGATACAAGGAAGCCCTCTTTAATCTGTTAGAAAAGGAGACAAACTTGGAGATCATCCTTGGACACGACACCACCTATCCCGTGAAGGGAGTAGGGAATGTTACCCTTCAATTGAATCAAGGTAACACTATTCATTTGCAAGAAGCATTATATGTACGTGATATCAAGAAGAACCTGGTGTCCATTTCAGCTATGAAGGACAAAGGATTCAAGGCAGCATTCATCGATGGAAAGGTACATATTTGGAAAAGAAATTTTAAAAATGCTTTTACTCTTGGGTTTAGGGTTGACACTTTGTATCAAGTTGGAGGAAGTCCATTGGGATCCATGTCTTGCAACACATCTCTACAATCTGAACTATGGCACCGGAGGCTTGCCCATCTCCATTATAAGGCCCTAACCGATGTGAGACAAATGGTGACAGGAATGCCCAAGTTCAAAGTAGAGCATGAAGGTGTATGTCCAGAATGTGCTGAAGGAAAACTTACAAGGTGACCATTCCCCTCAAGTAATAGCAAGACCACAGATATATTGCAATCGATCCACTTCGATATATTTGGTATGATGCCAGTAAACTCTTTCGGAGGATACTTATATTATCTCACCTTTACAGATGATTATTCTCGCAAGACCTGGATCTACTTCTTGAAGAAGAACGATGAAGTGTTCACCTGGTTCTGACACTTCAAAGCCTTGATCGAAAACCAATCCGAGAAGAAAATCAAGATATTGAGGACTGATAATGGGACCGAGTACGAATCCAATGAATTCCAAGATTATTACAGAGAAGCTGGCATGAAGAGGGAGACTACAAAGTCATACACTCCTGAGCAGAATGGTGTGGCTAAAAGGAAAAATCGCTCTATTATATTAGCAGTTTGTGCCATGCTTCATGATCAAGGCCTTCTGAAGTTCCTATGGGCTGAAGCCGCAAATACCGTCGTGTATGTTCAAAATCAATGCCCTCATCAAGCATTGGACTTCAAGACTCCCGAAGAAATGTTGACTAGTAAGAAACCCGATGTCTCTCACTTTAGAATTTTTGGAAGTCTCGTATATTTTCATGTGCCGAAAGAGAAAAGAAGCAAATTAG
Organism: Pinus taeda; assembly: GCA_000404065.3. Taxonomy (NCBI): domain Eukaryota; kingdom Viridiplantae; phylum Streptophyta; class Pinopsida; order Pinales; family Pinaceae; genus Pinus; species Pinus taeda. The sequence goes on along the minus strand of APFE030778725.1, from coordinate 5,027 downwards.
GTGCATCTGGGAAGAAAGGAATCTTTGTGGGCTATAGTGAAAATTCTAAGGGATATAGAATTTATGTAGTTGGTCAATAGGAAGTTGAGATAAGTCATGATATGACCTTCGACGAAGATATGGCCCTCAGGAAGATCAACAACCTTCTTAACCTAAGGAAGGGCAAAGAAGCTGACACCAAAAATAAGGATGGAAAAGAAGACGAAACAATGCCTGATGTTGATGAACCTATGGATCCTATTGATCCTCCTCCTCATGAGCCACCCTCCTCCAAAAGAAGATCATCGTGGCTTAGGGAGACTCTCGAAGATGCCAAGAGACACACTACACCAAGGGGGGCTTTCCGTGAAAGCAAGAAGCCGAACAGGTATCAAGGATGCTAAACCGCCATGAGCACTATCATTCAAAACGAGCCTTCATCATTCAAAGAAGCGGTGAAGCATCAAGTATGGAAGGATGCCATGAATGAAGAATATGAGTCAATTATGGAGAATGATGTCTGGGATGTGGTCCCTAAACCCTAGGACAAATCGGTTGTCGCCTCTAAGTGGCTCTACAAAATCAAGCATGGAGCTGATGGAAGTGCAGACCCCCTCATTCACAAATGTAAGAGAGAGTCAGCTTCTGGATTTGAGATGAAGGACTTAGGACCGATGCACTATTTCCTAGGGTTGGAGGTCTGGTAAAACCCAGGTGAAATTTTCCTCTCTCAAGGAAAATATGTTGTGAAGATATTGGAAAGATTTGGGATGGTGGACTGCAATCCTATGACTACTCCGATGGAACTAACTTTAAAAAGTTGTGGTAGTGTTGCTGGACCTGAATTGGGAAATGCTTTTGAGTATCGTCAACTCATAGGAGCACTGATGTTCTTGGTGAACTGCCGACTGGACATATGTTTTGGAGTTGAGCCTCATCATATACATTGGATTGCCGCCAAGAATCTTCTGAGATATCTTCGGGGCACAATCACTGGACTGAGATACATTGCCAGAAATGTGAGGTAGCATGGTTATTCTGATGCTGATTGGACTGGCAGTGCGGTGGATCGCAAGAGCACTTTTGGATATTGCTTTTCTTTGGGTTTTGCTTCGATATCCTGGATGAGTAGGAAGCAGAAATCGACGCCTTGAGCACCGTCGAGGCCGAATACATAGCTACTAGTATGGCCTCCTGTGAAGCTGTCTGGTTGAGGAAGCTCTTCAGTGCACTGTTTGGACATGTGTCGGATACCACCGTGATCCTCTGCGACAACTAGAGTGGGATCCGATTATCAGAGAATTCTGTGTTTCATGATCGCTCCAAGCATATAGATATCAAGTACCACTCTATCCAGGATATGGTACAACGAGAAGCAATAAGGCTCCATCACATTGGGACTGATGAGCAGGTCGTCGATATTCTGACAAAGCCCCTGGGGAAGGTCAAGTTCTTGACCTTTCGAGAACGACTTGGAGTCGTGGAGAGACCCTCTTATGAGGGTCCTCTATGAGATGGACATTGAGCTCTGGGAGCTCCAGGGGGCTTGGGGTACTTCTTGGGGCAGTGAGCAACCATAAGGTGAGTGGTTCAGCCTTCCCTTAGTGGTTTGTTGTGTACAAGGTGAGTGGTTCATCCTTCCCCTGTGATACCCCTTAGCGACATGTAGGCAGGATGAGTGGTTCATCCTTCTCCTGCTGAGACATACTACCCATGCAGTCTCAGACTCATGGGAAGTACCTCTCATATGGCCAATGAGTAGGGAAATGAGGATAGGGACCATATTACTACCGATGAACACATCATGTACTACCACACTCCCTACGCTAGGATGAATGATATTGTTCTGGGATAAACTGGAAATGACTTCGGGTCAATAAGAGTGGTATGAGACACTCTCTTTTGATTGGAACTGACTTCGGACCAGTAAGAGTAGTATGAGACACTCTCTTTTAATTGGGACTAACTTCAGGTCAGTAGAGAATCGTATGATACATTCTCGATCACTTCTTCTTCATAGATCATTAGAGCAGAGCAAAGCAGTGCATTGATGGTAGAGATAGTACAGATTGGCAGATGGATTAGCAAGTGGAGTTCTCCCTAGTTGAGAGGGTGTGTTAAAATTGGAAACTAGGGCCAAACTCCACATGGGTCATCTTATTTATGACGGCTGATATTTTTCTTGGATTCCTCTTTCCGAGAGGTGTAGGATTGATCTAAAGATCATCTGATTCTGACATGTACAAATGAAGATATGAATTTATTTATGTTATGGACAAATTGTCAAGGTCGGCCAGCAAACTCATGTAGGCTCAAAAGCCCAACAGTCATGTCTATTCAACCTCAACGTTGCATATAAATAGAAGGTGACTTAACCTCATTTGGACACACTCATATTCACACATCTCTCTCTCCTCATTGATTGGGTACGGATTTTTGGGCAGCAACTCTCTCCACACGAGCGAAGGAAAGGAAGGATAAATTTTTGTTTTGGACATTGACCAAGTTTGACCGAATGTCCAGATTGTTGTTTTCACTGCGTTGACCATGCGTTGACCTCCTTTGACTGTGTTTTTGTGAGGGCTATCTCTGTTTGGGAAGACCGCATTTCTGGGCACAAAAATCGAGGCTAAACGTTGACTGCAACTAGGGCTGACCGTAGGTGGATTGTTTGACCAGACTTTGACTAGGCTGAATTTGACTATTTTGAGGGTTGTTTTATCTTGATGTTTGGAGGCCGAAGTTGATTGAAGTTGACCGATTTGTTGAGGGTCAATATGCCCTGTTGACTAGCATTGATTTTTCTAGTTAGGGCTCTTTTGCTGCTGTTATAAATTATCACATTTGTAAATTGTACTATCTCTCTCTGCTAAACTATTGAAGACTAAAAGAAGATTTGATCAAGTTTTTCCCCACATTGGGGTTTGTCCCTGGCTGGTGCCACAGCTTGTGTCCTCTTGTCTTGGCTTGTCTTCTATTGTTTATGTTTATGTTCTATCTGCATTTTACTATCATGTTGATGCGATTGCTAATTTGAATATTGATACTAGGCTAATAAAGAAATTGAAGTAAAATTGCTCTAGGCAAGATCTGTTAGCTTTAGCGTTTATGCCCTGAGTTGGATCTCAAACGCCCTTGGAAATTTGGAGAAACCAATACATGGGTTTTGTTCCTCTCTTCTGTAGACCAATTTTGACATATTACATGTCAATTTCTTACACAAGATGTCCTTGTTATGCCACCTGGAAAATTTTCTTTCCACATCATTACAAGTAGACCACTTTTGATGTAATGCATGAATCATTCTACCCAATGTTGCCCTTGTTCTACCACCTGGAAACCTATTTGACCTGTTGACCAAGTTTTACCAAACTGTAACTAGCCATTTCCACCTCTGATTGGAAAACTAGAATGTGGCATGTAATCCTTCAATCAAATTGCATAATTTGAGACCATGTTGACTTTTTGACCACCAAAACTGCTTTGTATTGGGAATTATGAACCACCTCGAGAAATGTGAAAAGTTGTCAAATGAGACTACCATGCTCTAAGAGTTGTCTAAGGAATATTGCACCAAAGCCAAGGCCACCTATAGACTCTATAGACCATAACCATGTGGAGTGACATAAGTGAACCTTGACGTAGGTTTGGCTAGCCCATACACCAGTGATCACCCCTACAAATGTAGGCTCCCATAAAACCATGAGTCCTCAAGAGAGTTCGGCTAAGGCCATCCAATCATGTAGAGGACAAGAGCAACCCAACTGAAACTTCAAGGGACTAACGATGGTTTGACCAAGCCAACAAGATACAGACTCAAAAGATACAGGGGTAGGATAATACAAGACCTCACACGGTTTTAACATCGCTTTTGACTTGTGACCTTGGGCTTAAAATGGTGCTGATAAATAATGCAAAGTGTTCATATATGCCCCTACTAACATGAGGGGTAATGGGACTACATGTTTTAGATTAGGTGTGTGATTGGATCTAAAAGGATAGACAATAAAGAAAAGGAAATACACAAAACAAATATTTCTCACAAGATTTTAGCCCCACCAAATAGAAAATCCTTGAGGTCTTGAAAAAAAATAAAAAGAAAATCAATACTCCTAAACAAGATATTTATATTCTTCCAAATATAAACGAGCAAGCCATCCAGGAAAATGCAAAAAGATGGAATATAAATCCCATAAGATTTGACAGCTAATTTAATGTTTGTTTGATCCACCCTTGATGCATGGAGATATGGAAAGTTAGATTTGAAGTCCAAGAGCAAGTCATTAATTAAGCACAAAAGAATAAGCATAAGATTTAATTGAAAGACAAACCACAATGTCAAAGAAGTTGAAGTGCGAGGAATGGTAAGCAACAATTGTGTACATTATGGATACTCATATTTATGAATGGTCCTATGGATTAGGTTGTCTTTGATATTGCACCTACTTCTGCTCTCATTGGCCGCATATGTTATTAATGAAAAAACCTACGACTCATGTAGTCGTTTGGACATTGCACTATTTCATGCATGGGACCTTGGGAGTAGTCCAAGCAGTCTCATTGAGGACCATTATATTGGTGATGTGAACAATCCTTGGAGCAATCCAACTTGTCATTTGATATGCACTAATATGTACACATGGTGGCTACACATGATGTATAAGAAGATTGTAGAAGTAATTCAGATTGACTCCTTCCCCAAAAGTGAATTCGATTGAGCTTATGGCTCTTGGCAAGACCTAAGCGTTCATGGGAATGAATGAGTTTGAATCCACCATTTTCTTATGACATTGTTAACTATGTTTGTTTTTAAAATAAAGCTATGATCCCATGTTATATTGGCCTTGTTTAATGAATTATATGGAATCTTAAAAACAGCTATCAAAAAATTAAAAAATATAAAAAATAAAAAGACCTTGAATGATTTAGAATCCTTTCTATAATCTCTTGATCTCATGTGTAAGTTGAATGGGTTGGTCCCCCAGAAAGAATATCTTGTAGAATTCCTGAGTAGGAATCCAACTCTCTCTCTTTTAGCATGTTGACCT